>JABUQX010002469.1:5000-7500 GCA_015478945.1 Trachelipus rathkii | reverse complement strand
GATTTTTTATATATATATATATATATATATATATATATATATATATATATATATATATATATATATATATATATATATATATATATATATATATATATATATATATATATATAATTTAGTATTCTTGGAATAGGAAATGAGAGGTTCAGCTGTGAAAAACTAATTGGCGAATTACTACCAAAAGTTTGTAAGACAGCGAGCATACCTGCAATTGACAAAGAAAAGTATTTGAAATTTGACACAAATTGATTGATAATTCAAACTTTGGAACCTTTCTGATCTCTGCATATTTTAATACGTCACATCTCACTTGCAAATCTTCGGTTGGATGACCGAACTTAATCAGATTTAGTTGATTTGTTGATATATATTTAGTTGATTTGTGTTTAATTGCGTAGGTTTGAGCAGTTGATTCATTATGGGATCTAACTGTTGCGGATTTGAAGAATCGCCTGCCAGTGCCTCCTAGCCTTAGTGGAAGGGTGTCTTTATTGGATTTCAGATACTGATGATTCTTTTGTTTTTCTTTATATTTTAAATTTGGAATGGTAGGGAATGTTTCATTTCTTAGTGTCAGAGTTTAAAGATTTTCAATCAAAGTTTTAAATATTTTTACTTTAGTTAAAGAGACTATTATCAATTTCAGATTTTCTATCAATCCCAAGTTTATAGTTCATCACTAAAATTAGAAAATTTCAAACAGTTGATTAAATTAAACATATTATAATTTATTATTTACATTTAAATATTGTGTAATTTTAATTTATTTTAATGCTACTGTAATTGTTTTATCCCCTCCTAAGTTTGACTTACTTTTTACTTTAATTATTTTTTCATATCTGTTACAATGGCAAAGGTTTGCGCCGTCTTCGTAGGTTAATAGTATCAACAGGAGTACGGAAAATGCAAAAGTATTCGTTCTCTTCTCACTATTTATAACTAATTTTTTTATTAAGCTCGGATTGATTGGAAGGATATTATTCGACAAGAAAAGTGTACTTTCACTAAAGGAAAGTGCGCTGACCTCCTTGTTTCCCCTTCTATTAAAACATTCTGGTCTCTAATAACTTCTGTAAGTTAGCTCTTTTATCCTTTTTTCCTTTTTTTTTTATCTAATTTAACTTTAGAAGATTCCTGCAATCCTCCTCCATTTCATTCTCCGTCTCTCAGGTATCTGATGCCGTTACATTTGATTGCATATATGATCGAGTGGATGGAATCTTGAAATCTATAATTGTTTGGAAGATAAGCGGACAAGGTGGCGTTCGTTCCCTTGTTTTGAGTGAGGGTGCTTCTGAACTGGCAATTTCCCTTGGTGTTTGAAACGTGTCTTTTTTTTGTACAGCCAATTCTGAAAAAGGGTTGCCGCTCTGATCCTTCTAACTAAATTTCTCAACTTTCATTCTTGGATCATCTGGAATTTCATTCTCTTCTTTCCGAACATCAATATGAATTTTGACCTTCGGAATCAATTTGTGATATTCTTTTCTACCTTTTTACTTTTACTCCTAGGATTTATTCAGTTCTTGACAGGGTTTGGTATGCTTCGCCGCTCTCTAAGCTTTCAATCCATGAATTTCTTTTTTCTTCTTACTTACTCATATATACCTTCCTTTCATATCGCTCCATATCAGCAATTGTTGATTGGGTGACTTCTTAACACTTTCTTATCAATAATGATGTTTCTCGGGGTTCTACCTTATCCCCTACTCTTCCCATACCAATGATTCATCACTCTATTCTTCTATTCATTTCAAATCTGCTCTTCCTATTGCACCTATAGAGGTAAATTTCACTATCGTCTTTCTGATTATATTGTCAATCTGGGTAAAATTTCCCAGTGGGGTCGACTCAATATTGTGAGATTCGATTCTTTAAAAGTTCTATAAATCTCCCTGCTTACAATTCTCTCTCTCTTTCGGAGTCTGTATTCATATTATGAAATTAATTTTTATTGTTTAAAATTTCTGAAATTACTGAACTTAGAAAATATTTTGGTTTCCGAATATTTTCTTTTAAGAATATAATAAGAAACTTACAATACCCATAGATATGAGTTAAGTCAGGGGTCTCCAAACGTTTTAGACTAAGGGCCAAAGTGACTCCTCCACTAAGTCCCAAGTGCCAAGACCTAGGTAGGTCATCATACCAAAGTTTGAATTCCGAGTGACAGGTGCGATCTGAAAAGATAAATATAGTGCGACTACTTTGTTCTTTGTGACTATAGTTTCTTAGCGAAAATACAGTGTGTTTAATTGTGATTGTTTAATTTAATTAAAAGTGTCTTAAGGATAAAACCAGTGCACCTTACTGCGCGCCGGTCTTGGCCCGCGGGTATTGGCCCGCGGGTCGTTGTTTGGACTTTGGAGACTCCTGAGCTAAGTGATCGAATCATGTTCTAATGTGGTTCATTTGCGTTATTGTTTTTGACAATTTGACTACTTGAAACATTTTCATGAATAATATAATCCAAGGTAGGCGTAGCAAGCCGTTAAGTATA
>JABUQX010002468.1:37500-43642 GCA_015478945.1 Trachelipus rathkii | reverse complement strand
TAAAAACTTCCGTAGTCAAACCGGATTCATATCCTTTCTAAAACCTTTTCTTCTGTTCGAGGAAACTCTTACATAATCGACCTTTGATTCCTGAATTATTCTTTTATATTTGTTTTCTTTTCACAAAAAAACCCCCACAAAATACTTTTTTTGCGGGCCCCCGCCCCATACACGTCCTCTAGTTTTTGACACTTCTAAGAGGATTACTCTTATAGTTCTATGGTTAAGACCTGTTTATAAGAATAAAGCCAGATCGTCCAAGAGACGACACCTATATCCAATAATATTTAAAAGTACGTTCATTTTTAGGTAGAATACCTATCGCAATTTGCGTCTTTCATAGTTTAGTACGTTGACTCTTATCACCTATGCAGCTCTTGTTACGGAAAATGCCTATGTAATAGCCTACATACCCATAACTACCCAGAGCAGCGCCACCTGAAACTCTCGCCACCCCTCCTTGAATTCCATTCCTGAATCTGTCCACAATGATTTATAGGTGTTCTCCGCTCGTCCTTTATAATTTCAAGTAAGCATCGGCAACTGTTAGTTGATCTTTTACTCTTTTTATTGGCTTCAACTCACAGAGCTACTCTAGAGCTATACCACATTGTTAAAAAGCTATATATGAAAAACCTTTATTATAAGAGCTGTTATTTAATCATTTCCGATAAATCTAAATGCCATATGCTATCGAGCTGCGGAGATTATGGGTTTTCCGTGTAGGGAAATTTTTTTCTTACAGGTTTTTGTAGAGTAAATGCCTCTTAACCCTCTAAATATGCTTTTAACTCCTTTTTCTCAATATTAGGATACCTTAAAGCAAACCTAGTGAAAACCCCAAAACTATTTGGCTCCCCTCAGATTGAAGTAATACTTATCAACTACCTCCTTTCGCCCCATGTTGGTCTACTGTGAATAATTGACACTACCGTTTATATATACTATATATATATATTATATATATATATATATATATATATATATATTACATAATAGTATATATATATATATATATAGTATTATTTATACATTTTTCTCTATTTATAAATTTGTCACAAAAAATGTGTGATCTTGCGATAAAACTGATCAAGCAAGGGATAAAATGTGTTAACATTTGAAACCATCTTTACACACATACATTGCAACTTATTAAACTTTTATCTACCGTATGATAGTGCCTTTTCTTACGAATTTAATCCAACTATTTGCGTATCTATAAGGTGTTTTTCTTATCGTCCATTCTCCGCGTAACACGTTTTAAATTTATTCTGATCGCGTAAGAACCGTGCTGATGACTTGAACTCAGGTCTTGCACGTAAGCGATATTATCAAGGTGCTGCTAATCGCGTTTGTATTAAGATTAAACTTCTGGGTAAATTAATAGTCTGAAGTTCTTGTTTTTGATATCATTCCATCCTTTTACAGGGCCTTTCTCCCAGTTACGTGAGATATCAGCTATCAAATCCACAATATTGATCCCTTTGAACTATTTCATCCATCCAATTAGACTCTGCCCTGCTTCATGCAAATGTTAATTAGTCTTTTAAAACTATCTATATAAAGCTATTCGCTGATCTAACCGCACTCTAAAGGTAAGCTCTTCCTCTAGGATATTTTTAAAAATTTATCTTCATTTTTCCCTTCAAGTTTTACTTCATTAGGAATTATCTACCATTATCGGTTAGCGCGATAACGTAGGGATGGATGAGGCTGGCAAGTCTTTAAAGATCTTCAGATCAATTCCGGCTATTGGCATCTTGGATAAGATGCTGGTTCTCATGGTAAAGCAGTATGCGAGTTAAGCAGTAAGCTAGAGAGTTATAACAGTTTAAAGCAGAAATGTTATTTTTTTTTTTTTTTTTTTTTAGCGGTAATAGCAGAAAGTTAAAGCAGTTAAAGCAGGAAAGTTAAAGCAGTAAAGCTAGTAAAACAAAAGCATTTACTAATCCCTTACGGTGTTTAGGGTAACACTCTATTGAATTTACTGATTTACTGCCTTTAAGGTTTATGTAATGATGTGAGTTAAAGCAGTAAGAGCAGTGAGTTAAAGCAGTATAAAGCGAAAGTTAAAGCAGTAAAACAAAAGCATACTAATCCCCCCTTGGTGTTACGGTAACACATCTATTGATTTACAGATAATTTATCTCGATATCGAAATGTCAATGTTAATAAATATGTGAGTTTAATACAGCAGTAAAACATATGAGCCTTAAGCGACGTAACAAACATGGGTTTAAAGCAGTAAAAACAGTACAACCAACAAAGCATACTAATCCCTTTGTTGTTACGTAACACCTCTATTGATTTACTGAATTTACTGCTTTAAGGTATGTGAAAGTTTCATGTTTTCAATAATAATAATTTTACTAGAAGCTGTAGTAAAATAATAATGATTATATATCAGGACACACTCTGATTTTTTTCCCTTCATACAAGTTTTTTAAAAATTTATCAAACCATGTTACTGATCAAAAATATTCAGGCAATTGATTTAAAAAATAATGTTAATAATTACAAGTATTAAGTTCTATACTGTAATGGTCTATAGTTATATTTTCGCATAGATGACATTAATCAACAAATTGTTTAAGTATGAAATAAAACATGAATGACTTCATAGTATATTTGAAAGAATCTTTGAAATCGTTTAAGTATAAATAACAAAATCGATGATCGACTCTATAGATACTATCAGTATTTTCTGCATTCGCGCGGGAATATGCGCCTGCGGGCGCACGCGGCGGGCGGGGAACGCAGGCAATATTGCGCCTGCGGGCGCAACGCGGCGGGCGGGAACGCGGAAATATTTTGCGCCACCCTGCGCAGCGCACGCGATCACCCGCGGCGCAGCAAAGACACGCCAGGCCGCGGACGGGGGACGCGCGCGGTCGCACCTGCGGGTTGCGGGGCTGGCATCCCCTTTGCGGTGGGGCTTCATGCTGAGCGCCTGGTGGGTTAGCTTGTGAACTTAGGGGTGAAGACATTAATATTTAACTCTGCTTCTTTGACATATGGGTCAAGATGATCACTTGAAACATCTGGAACAAAGGGAAGGGTTTAAAATACAGTGGGTATCAAAGATGACGTCATCAAAAGAATGAGTCATCAAAGATGAACCTTCAAAGTTGAGGGATCAATGCTGAGGCATCAAAGTTGAGAGATCAAAGTTGAGGCATCAAAGTTTAGGCATCAAAAATATCGAGTGGTTGAGTGTAAGTGTATCTGTGTGTGGTGTGAGTGTAAGTGTATGTGTATGGCGGTTTAATGTAAAGTGTCTATGGATGAGGTAAGTGCTTAAAGGTCATAGTGGTGTAAAAAAGGTGTCTTAGTGACATGTGTGTTTGTATAAGTGTTACTAGTGTATGTGTGTAGGTGTGTGTGCAAGTAATATATACTCATCATTGTTAGTATCATATATATAATATATATGATATATATATAGTACTATATATATATAATATATACTATATATATATATATATATATAGCGGCTATAAGTGATTAGAAAAAGACTAACTCACTAGTAGGACAGCATCCTAGGCAGTGTGTAATACTACACCAATCAATTAGCGCATACCTTATAACCTAGGGGTAGAACACCCATATTAGGGCTATTTAGGCTCAGGCGGAGCGCTAGAAAAGGCTTGAAAACAGTGGCACTCAGTTTGGCACTATGTGCACTCACTTGGCACTATGTGTGGCACTCACTTTGGCACTCATTGGGCACTCACTTGGCATCATTGGCACTCACTTGGCACACTCGGCTGGCACTCACCTGGCACTCACCCGGCACTCATAGCATAATCATAGAACACTAATAGAACATCACTAGATACATACGTTCAAGTTAGGAGGAACTGACAATCAGTTACCGGCGTGCTGGCCACGAAGTGTCGGGCCAAAAAAATTTGGCCCGTGGGCCAAAGTCTGACCCATTTGGTAGTCTGGCCCCAATTCAAAGGCGCCCGAAATATCATGGTCCAAAACAAGGTTTAAGATCATCACAAAGGGCTAAAGCCCTAAAGGAAGGCCAAAAATTACCGCTGGCGTCAAAATTTGACCCATGGTACTGGCAGCTTTGGAGAAAAGGGGTCAAGGACAAAAAAGTAAAGACATCAAAAATAGGGCTAAGCCCCTAAAGGGTGGGCCAAAAATTAGGGTGGGCCAAATTGACCCATGGAAGACAAAGGGTTGGTCGAAAAAAATTAGAGGGTGGGGTACGTACAACGCGCAACCCTTCTTCGAAGGGTTGCAAAAATTAGGGTTGTCAAAAAATTAGGGTTGCCAAAAAATTAGGTTGCCAAAAATTAGGGTGCGGCCGAAAATCATCACCCGCTGGGCCAAAATGAACCGATGGAAACCAAAAGCGTTGTCGGAAAAATAGGTCAAGGCCCAAAAAGGTAAAGGCCCCAAAAAGGTCCAAGGTCAGGTGAAAAATTTGGGCCCAAAAAAAGGTCAAGGCCAAAAAGTGAAGGTCCAAAAAGGTCAAGGGCAAGGTAAAACATTTTGGGCTCAAAAAGGCAAGGTCGTCAAGGTCAGACGGTGGTACAAATATGGACCGTCGTGCAAAATCCATCTGTTACTACTATCAATATATGAAAAAAAATCAATAAGGACCGAATTTATACCCCGAAAGCAATTTATTTTCCTCCCCCACCTTAACTCTTTCACAAAACATTTTCTTTCTCATGGCAAATGCTACGTCATTTACTTACTCACATTATTTACACTTTTTAGTATGTTTCCAAATTTCGTTTCTTTCCTATCACCATTTTAAATTATGTTAGTATCACTATCACTAACACATAATTGAACAAAAAAATCAAACAACAAATTTTGTCTCCATGGATAAACTCATTAAGGTCATATACTATATATATATCATATATATATATATATATACTATATATATATTATATAATATAATATGATATTAATTTTACTTACTATATATATATTATATATTATATATATATATATATATGACTAGTATAATATACATATATATATGAGGGTTTGTTGTTCCGACTCCGGCTCAGCTTTTGAAGTTTTTTTTTGTTTTCTTTTTTAACATATTGCTAGTATTTGATACTAACAACTGAATCAGTGAGGTCCGATGGTAAAAATTTTCAAATTACTGAAGGGAATGTATTTTAAATATTATTTAATTAAAAATTCACCATTTATATCAATAAATTTAAAAAAACATGAGAGACTTGAAAAGGGTGACTTAGTTGCAAAAATCAATTACATATCTTGAAATTCAGCGTATAAAAGCTTATTACAAAAAATTGAAAAAAGCCAAACAAAAAAAAAAAAACATTTTTTTTTATAAATGAAATATCTCCGAAAAGTACGACACTTACAGAAACCACCAATTACATATTTGGAATCCAGCGTTGTTAAAGCTTATCTACAAAAATGTAAAAGAAAATAATAACAAAAAAAAAATTAGGGGCTCGAGCCGAGGGGAAAGAGGGGGCGGGACGTTTTCCATACCCCCGTAGGGGAGGTGCGGAACCCCCCCCGCCCGACACCCAAATACCAAATGAGCTGGCCGGTTCCGGAGACCTCCGGATTTGGGGGGGAAAATTAGTCCCTACCCTGTCGTTCCCCCGTAAGGCCGAGAGACCGAACTCCTGCATCTTTCGGTTTACCCCTAGTTAAAACAAAAAAAAATTTTTAAAACTGACGAGTCGTAACACGTAACTGGTCCTATATATTTTTAGAATCATGTTTTCACCCCTTAAAATGACTGTTAGGATCATATACTACGAAAATATATAAAAAACAAAACAAAAAAAAAAAATCAAAACTGACGGAGTCGTAAAACATAAAACAGGTCATATATATATATATATATATATATATATATATATATATATATATATATATATATATAATAATATATATATACTACTTATAATACTATAAATATATATATATTAATATACTTATTATATATATATAAAATATATATATATAATATATATATAGTATAATATATACTACTTATATATATATATGTACAGTGGTTTGATCTGAGCATATTTCTTCAGCCGGGTTCAAAGATCCGGTAGTTAACTTGTTTGGAATAAGCATTACGACGAACCGGCAGATATCTCTGATGACAAAAAGA
>JABUQX010002468.1:0-22500 GCA_015478945.1 Trachelipus rathkii | reverse complement strand
AACATTAATCCCAAATAACCATCGTATTCCCCGTTTCACATATTTACTGATAATTCGTGAATATTCAATTTTCACACTTCCCTTGATACTTGAACTCGTTTTCAAACGGTTACTGTGAGGCACCACACTGTTGCGGTTTTTGACCAACCCATTATATCAGAGCATATATATAGTTGCTATAAGGTTATATATATATAAGTTATATATATTTATATATATATATATAAGGTTGCTTCTAGCAGTTAGTTTGTATATATATATATATATATATATATATATATATATATATATATATATATTGGCGAGTTATCCTTTTTCCCGAAAAAAATGGGCGCACGCTTGGTGAAGGGGGGGGGGTTGACTGGAATGATAGAGAAGATGGGGGGAAGGAGTTGAGCGGGATAGCGGGAGCCTTCTATTTAATATCGCTACTAAATTAATGAGTCATTCATAACTTTTAAGCTTCTAAGTTCTTCAAATTTAGATAAGATATGCCTCTAATGACGGCATTCGTTTAGTTAATGAAAAACCTATACTAATATAAGCATATATATATATATATATATAAGAAAGAAAGAAGGTTGTTATATATATATATATATATATATATATATATGTATATATATATATATTCACTCTCTATTATTTATATATATATATATATATATATATATATATATATTATCGCTGTATATGGCCCCGCAAGTCCAGCACCGTACCGGTTTATGGCAGTAGAATTTCAGTACGTGCGCGCAACAATAAATACATATATATATATATATATAGTTATAGTTATATATATATATATATATATATATATATATATATATATATATATATAGCAGGTATATATATATATATATATATATATATATTTCACACGTATGCCCCTTGGAAAGGTTCTCCATCTGGATTCTAAACCACGTCCACTGTGTCTAGAATATCCAAAATGTGTTGATCCGAAGCAGGGCTTGCTTTAAAAGGCTAGATAATATGTGCATCTCTTTAATCCACGTGGATAGGAAAATACATATAAATCAATTTCCTGACCAAGAACCTACTGTGGTAGGTAATGAACCTCCACTTCATGGTATAGAGGTTCGGTGGATATATATATATATATATATATATATATATATATATATAATATAGTATATATAACATATAGTTATATATATATATATATATATGAGTTAAGCAGCACAGCAGCATATATATATATATATATATATATATATATATATATATATATATATATATATATATATATATATATATATATAGAGGGGGATGTCCCCATTTTTTATTTGCTGTTGTGCCTTTGTTTTATTGGATAAAAGATAGTTAAAAGAGCAATTACTTTTTAGACCTTTAACATTTTATAGTGCTATAAAATGAACATAGTAAAGATATACTGTTCAGTAATCGGTTTCTGGTAGTTCACTTCAGGAAGTTAGGAATTAAACAGTTTGTCATATCTTTTTTTGTTAAGTTACAGGTTTATTAGTTTAAATGAAAACAAAATAAATTTTGTTTTTGTTTTAGTAAATCTTTAATATACACGCTAATATTTTGTAACTAGAATTAACGTTATTAATTATATATATATATATATATATATATATATAAGGTTATATATAGTGATGTATAGATAGTAGTATATATATATATATATATATATATATATATATATATAGGAGCATATATATATATATATATATATATATGTGTAAAGTGTCAAAATAATTGAAATTGCTGCATCACGTAAATACCTTAGATTTCCCTTCACCCAAGTTGAATTAGCTAATTATTTGGTTTTGAAATTGCTATTGTTTAAATGTAGATAGGAAATTGACTGTCGACACTAAAATATTTTTCTCTCTCTATATTATATTAAGGCTAATAGAATATGTACTGTTTTCTCCTGGGTTGAAGGTTCCTTTTTAGGTTGGTTGTAATAGTTTAGAAGATAACAAGGTATTGTGCGACTCCCAGCACGGTTTCAGAAAGGGTAGGTCATGTCAGACAAACCTTTAGAATTTATGGAATACATTACTGACTGCATTGACAGCGGAGATCCAGTTGATATTACATATTTAGACTTGAGCAAAGCTTTTGATAAGGTTCCCCACATAAGGCTGATGAAGTTATTGCAATGTGGTAGTGGAGTGGTACATGGTTGGATTGAAGAGTGTTGTTGAATAGAAAACAGTGTGTACAACTGAATAAGGGCAATAAGTCATCATGGGAAATAGTGAAGAGTGGTGTCCCATATCCTAGTGCAACAAAGCCAATATTGTTCTCACACATGCAAATGATTTTGTGATTCAGGGACCAATGCAAGTGGCTTTCTGGCTGATTAGCAAACCAAAGTGTGGTCACCTGAAAATACAAACATTAAGATATTATTCTGCAATGATCTTGATAAACTTTGCGGGCAGATAAGGACAAATGAATTTTAATAGTAAAAGTGTAAGGTTCTTTACCTAGGTTTCTCAAAAAAGTTTTAACTTCGATATGAATGGGGATATGCTTGAGTCTGTGGACCAAGAAAGATTTAGGTGTGTGATTATTAGCAGTAATTTGAAAGTAGCTAATCGTGTTTAAAAGCAAGGAATAAAGCTACTAAGATGTTGGGCATGATAAATCGCAATGTTGTTTCACAAGAGCAAGGAAGTAATAAGTAAACTGGATAATAGCTATTATGTTAGGCCAAAAATAGAGTATTGTGCACAAGTTTGAGCCCCCTTATTTAAAGAAAAGACTTAGATATGCTAGAGATGCAACGTAGAGCAACAATAATGATTTCTGGGTTTGAGAGGGTAAGAGCCATGAGGAGAGGCTGAAGGAGTTAGAAAGTTTTCTCTGTAGAAAGGCGATTTCTCGTAGGGGACATGATACAAGTCTACGAAAATTTTTATATCTATTGATAAATAACACATGGACCAATAAATTTTCTCGCTGTAGCAGGAGACCAGGGGGCACAACAAGAAAATAAGAAGAAAGCATGCCATCTTGATATAAGAAAGCATTCTTTCAGCAATAGGGTTGTTAAATTTTGGAATGGTTTGCCACAGGAGGTTGTTGAGTGTGACTCCATTGCAACATTTAAGAAAAAGGATAGGTAATATGGATGGATTGGGTATCATATAGTATATTTAGACGAAGCCAAATTTGCGGGTTTTTAGTTACAGTAGTTATTAATGTTAGACTGCATGTGTGACCATAACTTAGTTATTAAGGTATGTGGATGGTTTGCCTTGGTTTGGGCAACATATATAATTTCTTTTGACTAAGCCAAATTGGTGGATTTTAGTTACAGGAATTTCACAAGCCTTAGGATGCTTTGTCGATTTGCTTGAGAGCATGTTTGGTTATTGGGTTGACTGGGACAGTCGATGGGCCCATGTGGCTACTTACTGTCTCTATATTTCTAATGTTCTTCTTCTAATGATCTGAAATCGGTTTCATTAACATCTTTGGACTTGGAAGCTACAGTTACGCCACTATGCAAAGTCAGTTCTTTAAAATAGAGTAATTTTGAATAATGTTCCTACTGGCGAGTACTTTTTTCCTGAAGGTTTACAACTTCTGCTCTCATTATAAATAGGAGAGCACACTTTCTTTTGGATGAGCATCTGAGAATCTTGCCTATAAATATAGAAAAAAAATGTAACGAGTCGGTATGCGAGAATTTGTTTACCATTGTAGAGCAGCTGTTCTTAACCCTAGATCCGCTGATTCTAGTGGTCTGCGATGGCTTGAAGAAATGTGGAAGAAAAGAAAACGAACAAATATCCTTGCTTGCTTGTGTTAAATTTCTTTCCTAAGAGTGCTTCAAACTTTTTTTCCTAGGTATTAAATTTTTTTATGTACTTAATTATATGAATATAAGGTTTCCTTCTCTTCAAATATTAGACCATCATAATAAATTTTAATTAATATACTCTTGATACACTTTTGTTTTTTAAATCTTTTAGGATGTCCTTGGAAGCAAAAAAAAATATTGAACGGTGTTCCGTGGTAAAGATATGAGAGCAATACTCCATACAAGGGCGGATGAGATCCATTATAGCTAGAGCAATTGCAAAAATGCGTTGATTGATTGTCAATTTTTCCATTACTAACAATTAGATGTTCAAATTTAGCAATCATTTTAGCCTTCTTTTTCTCAGAGAAAGTACGTATTGGTAAGTGAACCATTGACATGAAATTTGTTTAACGCGAAGGAGTTAGTCAAATTCGCTAGCAGCTTAGACATGCTTGTAGGCTTAAAAGAAAAACTGGAAATCAAGATGAAGTCAATGAAGTAATAATGTTAAGCACACCGGAAGCCAACCTTGTTGAAATCGACAGGAAGAAACCCTATTCCCCTTATATATAAGGTAGCAGTTATTATGTTATATATATATATATATATATATATAGTTGTTATATATATATATATATATATATATAGTGAAGGGGGAGAGGGAGTAAAGAAGATATATATATATATATATATATATATGGTATATATATATATATATATATATATATATATATAAAGAGAGTATATATATATATATATATATATATATATATAGAGAGAGAGAGAGAAAGGAAATTTTTGAAATATACTTCTTTTCAATTAATCGTAATCGTCAAAATTTCTTAATCGTCCCATCACTACTAAAAATACGCTCGCTCTCGACTGATAAGGGAGGGGCTGATAAATATTTGCTTGCAAGCAGTGATAATAATTGAAACCTTGGTCAACTTCATGCCACCACCACCATATGAAAGGATTTTTTTCTGTAGGCAGCATCTCATGTTCGTAGAGCCTCATCTCCTTTCACAGATTGCAAATTTGAATTCTTTGCTCCTTGATGACTCTCTCCAGTTTTTTCTTGATATTTTTTTTTTTTTTTTTTTAATTAAAAGTTCACACTCACGGGCATAGCCCTATTCAAGGGAGGGGAAACTTCTAGGTAATTTCTACCAGACCCGTGACCTGCCATGTGACCTGTCGTGGTTCTACCGTTTGGTTTCGCTAATGGTAGCGGTAAGGTGTGATTCCTTTGAAGGTGAATGAGATGTCAATGCAATTTCAGCCATGAACTTACCAAAGTCTAACATATCCAAATCCTCATCTTCAGCAGGTTTATTTGCTGAAAAGCCACCATCGTCAATATCAGTGCTGTTGCCAGGGGTTGCTGATAAGGCGGCTTCCACTTCTGTGAATCTTTTTTTTTTTTTTTTTTTTGAGAGCAACCTCAGTTATGCTATTTAAATGCATTCTAGTAGTTCACCCTCGGAGATGCCATTCTTGTGGGGGTTTCAGCTAGCTTAAGGAATTCTTATTAGAACCTTATATATTGAAACTAGGTTTATTATTATTGAATCTAAAAGTTTCTCATAATTTTTCACCAAAAAGTAAGAAGTATCGGCCATATTAACCAATACCGAAAATGGCCGATACTATCGGTACATCTCTAGTAATTATATATATATAGTATATAAAGTATATATATATATATATATATATATATATATATATATATATATATATATATATATATATATATATATATATATATATATATATATATATATATATATATATCGTAAATATATATATTATATATAAGAGTTATATATATATATATATATGGGATTTTCCTTTTAAAAATAGTGGAGAAAGTGCAGATGTTTTATGGCTGATCAATGAATGTATTTGCAAATGTCTCAGGATCGGCAGCAATCATTACTCTTCCATCAAGCTTCTTCACACATACACACACATCGTCAAGTGATGTAATCGCACGCACACTGGGGACATTGGACCCTGATGGTAATATTCCTTTACACTGAAAACACCTAAATATCTATAGAGAGAGAGGAGGGGGGGAGCCACAATTTAATAGTAGATTCCTTCCTGATATAGCAGCACTATAGCAGCAAAGCATATATATATATATATATATATATATATATATATATATATATATATATATATATATATATCCCTATTTAATAGTATATATATATATATATATATATATATATATATATATATTAATTTCTTTAATTAAGAATATTTACTTGTGAAGATTGTGCTTAATATGCAATGCTCTTTCACTTTATATAAGAAACTTGTTTTTGTCATTTGTTAAAAGTTCACACAATGGATGTATACAATGTAATTCCCCTTATCCCCCCTTCCTCTGGTTTCTTGGTTACCCCCATTCACCCTCGTGCTCCCTTTCCTCCTCTGTCTCCCTCATCTCGGCATCATCCATTAGGTTTGGTAGGCAAAGTGGAAATGAGGAAATACCTATTCTCGATGAGTCTTTGATTTCAGTTCCCTCTCCTCTCGAAAGGGTATACGAGTCTGAGAGAGAAGCAACTTCCCCCCCATTACCCCACTTTTTGGTCACCCTGTATCCCCTCTCACCTAGTGATCATCGTCTCCGCTTAGCCCCCTTTATATTTTTTTTCAGCAAAACTTAAAAGTTTGCTGTAATTTGCTTTTAAGTTTAAACAATTTTTTATACCCTTTTCCAAGAAATTGTTTAAGCTTTTTTTTTTTTTTTTTTTTTTTGAATTCTTTTACTATTATTTTTAATTTCTAACAAAGATACAACTCAAAATTAGAGGTGTAGGTTGAATATGTATTGATAGTAGACCTCTACTGGTACCAGTACAAAATTTATTATTATTCCCGTTTAGAAACTTTTCATTAACAATTAAACGATAGAGACGAAAGTGTATTTGTTTTTATAATTAAATATTTTCTCCACAACTCGGGTCGGGGGAAGCCCGAAGATACAGATTTTTGCATACATTAATATCATACCCCTGAAATTAATATATTAATTTAAAACATTTAATAAATAATTAGATATCTTGGTCAGTACGCCCGGTAGCGATCGCTCCTGTTTAATTTCCTGCACGACTATTACATAAATTAAGTCTCTAGGTTATGACCAGCAATTAAAATGTATTGAGTTTTTCAATTTTTGTTTCGTTTGCTATCATTTTTTTTTACTGCTAAAAATACGTTTACAATAATATGTAAAAGGGAATAGTTTTAAAAGTTTTTTTTTTTTAACATCGTCCTTAGTTGGTGTAAGAGTTATTTCCTATGGTAAAATAATGATTTTGGAAACAAGTATATATAATAGTAACTTACAAATTACTAATTTGGATAAAAGGTATTTTATATTACTAATTCTTATATATATAGGTATATATATATATATATATATATATATGTTGTATATATATATATATATATATATATATATATATGAATATAAGAGAGCAGAGTTATATATATATATATATAAGAGCAGCATATTATATAAATATATATATATATATATATATATATATATAGTGTTATGTTGTTATGTTATATATATATATATATATATATATATATAATTTAGGTCATTGGGGAAAGGTTTGCTTCTAAAAGAAGCAATACAATACCCTTTGTATGAGCAATAGCTATAATATCAATACATGCCAACACGCATGCATGGTGGGCCGGCTCTTAATTCTGCTAGTACTTAATTCGAAAAGGAATCTGCCATTGCATTTGATCTCATTCTTATTATTTATTTTCGATATTTTTCCTCTAGAAATCTTGGTTAAAAATAATTATTTCCCACAAAATAAAAAAATGTTAAAAAAAAAAAAAAAATTAAAACAAATCAAAACAAATAGGAGCAGGTATAAGAATTTAAAATTATTCATTATATAAGATAATTATTGTATAAAAAAATTGATTTCCTGGACATGTGCTGGGCACCATCCTCGCACTTGATACAGTTCCCTAAGATTCGTTATTCTGATCAGTATATATATATATATATATATATATATATAGATATATATATATATATATATTAAGTATATATATATATAGTAAAGAAGATATATAGCATATATATATATATATATGTTCTACATATTTATAATCTTATATATATATATATATATATATATATATATATATATATATATATATATATATATATAATGATTTCCGGTTTTAATCTGTAAAGATTTTTTTTATTCAGTAACACTATCTTTTAGGCATTCTGTCGTTTCCTTCCTGTGTCGCGCCAGTCTTGATGATAGACTCCTCCGTTTCTCTTTTTCTTTCTCTTCTCTTTCTAATAGCATTTGTAACAACGCCAAATGGTCGAGCTTTTTGGGTACCTTCACTGATGCTATGGGGCAGAATGTACCCATTTTGGGTATTTAAAATTTTATTGGTGGGTATTGAATATTTTATTGGTAGATCGAGATTTTCTATATGGCTTAAGGCTAGAGAGAAAATACGTGTGTGTGTGTTGTATTTATATGCAGAATTTGTACATGTACAAGCTATGTGTGGCATAGGTTTGTAAATTTGTGTATACGTATTTATAATATATGTACGGGTCGGTCTAGCTTTATCTTTTTATCTTACAAATTCAGAAAGATAAAAGAATTAGTTGTGCACACACACACACACACACATATATATATATATATATATATATATATATATATATGTATATGTATATATATATATATATATATATATATATATAGTAAAGAGTAATATATATATATATATATATATATATTATTAAGTTATATATATATATATATATATATATATATATATATATATATATAGTTCAAAACAATTGTTTGAAATATAGCAACATGTCAATAATACATAGGGTTCATGATCTCTCGAAATTAAGGATGGAAGTGTGGTCCAAACATAAACTGTAGAGTATATGGGTGGAATGGAGTGTAGCGGGTCAAGTATTTGAGTATCTTTGTATTTATTTTTATTATTTTATTATGCAGTTTTTTTTTGAAATGGAATGAAGGCATTTTCAATATATTTGTTTTTATCTAAAGCTTAGTGCAAAAGGTAAAAGAATTTTCAGACTAAATATATTCCTGACTACAATTATTACTCCAATGATAGAGAGGATTAGAATCCGTGAATTTACCTAAGATCTTGTAATATTATAAATGGTAGTTGAACTTGTAAAATTTTGTTTTTTGTTTGCAGTTTATAAACATGTCACAAAAAAAAATCATGAAAATCATTAAAACTCGACCAGAATGGGACAAAGTAAACTAGAACCTGTGTGTAAAATTATGCTGGGGAAATGACAAAATTGAAAGGAGCTAGTTAGAATAGTATTCCTGTAGATGACGATAACGTACTGGTTCTTATGGAAAATGTTTGGTCCTCTACCATTATTCGCTACCGTTCTATTTTAGGTTTGCCGGTTAGGTTAGCTTAGGTTTGGTACACAGCTATGTTTATTGCATGTCTGCATAATTTACAAATGTTTTATATTAATTTAAAATTTCTTCATTTGCAAATTAATATTAGGAAGTATAGAGGTTTAGCGATCTTGATTAGTTGATATATCATGTATGTATGATTCAATTAAATTTAAACATAAAATATACGGTATTGATTTTGCTCGCTGACTGAGTGCTCTAATTCTTAGCTTGGGATTTTCCATAGCGAAAGAAAGAGGAAAAGTTCTTATGTCTGATGGATACTAGGCAAACCAAAATATTTGCCCTTTAAGCTTCGAGAAATCGAGAAACCCCCCACCCACTACAACACACTCCACAGTCTTGCTATGTCCAGGCTTATTCAAGTTTAGTGCTCTTAGAAGATTGTTCGACTCTGTTGGGATTCCGCTTTATAAATTCCACACTGCGCGCACTACACACACACAGCAATACTTATCATATAATATATAGCTAATATATATATAGTTATATTATGTTTAGTATTAATATATTTTAAATATATTATATACTCATATAATATATTTTAATATATAATATGCTCATATATAAATATATATTCATATATATATATAAAGATGATCGCGTGTATATTTTGGGTTACTAAGTATGTATTGTTATGATGTAAATGTGACATTTGTCTCTGCCTATCTTGAAATGGGAATGTTCGTATTCACACTTATTGACACAATGTTCCAGGAAGTATGAAAATAAATAGTTCGTGCATTTAACATTTCAGATAATAGGAAAATAATCAATTATTATTTATATATCTATTATTATATTATTTTTTAATAATATAACTTTTTTTTTTTGGTTAAACTAAAAAGGCGTTCCTCGATTTTTGAGCTTTTCTCGCTGCTTTTCATTCGGTAGGGAGATATGTGTGATGGATAAGGACAATCCCGATCCTTAATACCATCTTTAAATCCAAACCCTCCCCTACCCCCCTACTGCTCACTAGGGGCACGCTTTATTTTCTCCTTTATGCATGCTGTTATTTATTTTCCTCCTTTCCACCTCGTGTATTTTCTTTTCTTCTTTCTCCTTCCTCCGTTCACGATATGAGATTTCACTTTCAGGCTCTTAATAAGAATGTTCTACTCATCTCTTCCTTCTAAATCTTTTATAAGAACTCGGTCCTGCCTCTCGCGCTCTCATGGTTCTAGGCAAAATATTTTGGATGAGAAGCAAAGTTGATCCACAAGATGTTTTATATCGGGTTCTAATAAGTATGAATCAGGTGTGGTCTTTGTGTGCGAAAAAGTGCAAAGTCTGAATTCGAAAGCGATGGTTCTGGATTATTTATATATAAAGGCGGTAATCCTTATCCAAAGAACCGCTCAGTAGGGTGTAGTAATTAGAGCAAAATCAGTGGTATATTATATATATATTCATATATATATCATAAGTATATATATATATATATATATATATAATATATATATATATATTATTTTTATATATATAATATATTATAATATATATATATATATCATATATATATTATATATTATATATATGTCCTGGCCGACATTCCGGGTGTGGTACGTGGACGCTTATTTTGGTTTTCCGTGCGGGACACTATTCTGATTTTAATATAAGGGGCGGAAAATTCCTGTTTTCGGTCAGCATATATATATATTATATATATATAATGATATATATATTTATACTATATACTATATAATATATTATATATATATATATTATAAAACTATATATATATTATTATATATAGTAGTATTATAATATATAATATATATATATATTATATTTATATATATTTAAAAGGTCAAATATTTGTAGTGTAAACATTGACATGTTTATTTTGTGGATTGTTTATGACCTTTTAGCCTAATTTTTTTTTATCAGAAGGGATTAATAAATATGGTTACCAATTAATTTTAGTGCATTTAGTTTTTTCATGCTGATTTGATAAATAGAAATTATAAAGTATCATTTTCCAATTTCAAAGGAACATAGCTATTCATTTTCATAGGATTTCTTGTAGCTATATTCTTTAGTGTTTTTTAAAAATTTAAAATCACTATATATATATTTTTTTTCATAATTTTGAATTGTGAAAAATATTGTTCAATGTTTTAAAAGCAAATTATTTTTTTCATTTTCTAATCGTTTTGAAATTCCGTCTAAACGCTAGATATTCAAATTTTTTAAAAAGTAGTTTTATTACCAACTATTTCCAGATGATCAGAGAACGAAACTGGCTTGCCTCTTTTGAAAGCTACGTTTTGATCCCATATTTAATAAATCTAAAGTATGTTTTAAGCAAATGTTTTATTTATTTCAGGTTTGGTCCAGTTTCGCATGGAATTCTTGCCAGATGCGGTTTCAGAAATTTTTTCCAGATTTGCTCTTATATCTGAAAGATTTCTTGCCAGATGGGTCCTGCATCAGAAAATGTTCTTGCCATATTTCGATTGTCCTTATTTCAGTGTGATGCAGGAACAGAAAATTTCGATATCGAACAAAGAAATAAAATGCAGATAAGTTGACCTATATTCATTAGAAGTAAAAAAAAAAATTTCAGATTTTGTAAAGGTAGGCTATATTTATTTATGCATTCAGAATTGCTTACTAGATGGCCTTATTTTTCTTATTTTATAAAACCATTTTGATAGTGATTAGACTGCGCCAGTTGTTTACTAATGAATAAAATTTTTAATTAAATGTTTTTCTCTTTGTAAGTATACATTGTTTATTTTAATGCGTGAATAGTAATATGTATATATTCAATAAAGACTTACAAAAAGGAGTAAAGGCAAGTGAATATCGCATGGAAAATATAGAGAATGGGAATCGAATCTTGCATTCATCAAATGAAAGTTATGCCTCACAAATTTTTATCTTAGAGTTTGTTACAACAAAGAAATCTGTAGCCGTGGAAGATTTGCAAAATAGAATTGATGAACTGCGTAAAAAAATAAATAAATAAATAAATAAATGCATTACTATATAAAATTGTTGATCGGAAATCAGGCGCTGTTAAAAAATCTCCAGGATAAGATCGAGGAAAAACTTCAAACGATAATGGAGAAAAATCCCCCTTCCCAACCCCCCCTCAATAAAAGTATATTGGTCTTTTACGTTTCCTTATCACTTCATCGGTCCAGTTTTTTCTTGCTTACTGGACGGAGAACTGATAAGGGCTTGTTAAGGCCGTTGCACTTCACTTTGGTGGCACCACAACTTCAAGGCACTTGCACCATTTGTTGTATTCATTCAGAAAATAATCCCTTTCTTCACACCTCACTTTGTGTTTGCTTATTGCAGTTTTAACATTAATGGTTTGATGGGCTACTTGCTTTCACTAATTTTCCTTTAATAGCAGGGTAATTGCACTGTTAAGGAGCACATAACATTTTTGTATTAGTGTTGCTAATTGGGTCATTGTGCTTTCTGTATAATTAAGAGGGGTTAAGGTTTACTGTTTGATTCTTAAAGTAAAGGACTAAATATTAGAGTTAAAATATTACTTTAAATGTTTTATTTTCTAAGGTGTTACTAAACATGTTCACATGTCTGTTGATCAAATACAATATGCACAGTCTAATGTTTACGATTAACTGGACCTTTTTTAGTGTAAATTTTTTATTACTTTTAAATTAAAAGTACAAATATTTGCAATTTTTAATGTTCTGGAATTTTTGTTTTCGTTCATTTGTATTAAATGTTAGTGACCTAATAAAACATAACGGAATCAGTTTTTAGTTCTACCTTTTTGCTATTCTTTAGTCTGGTAAGGCAAAAATTGAGACATTTTGCATATTTTGACGTTTTGATTTAGACATCAATTTTTAACGTGCACTTCATGGACATTTAATAAAATACTAATTTTTATTAACGTTTGTAGGTGGTGTTTGCTGTAGAAAAGTTCTTAATTTCGTATCTTACTTGGTTGAATTCCGTGTGCTATTTATTTTACCTCGCCTATCAATGATAAGCTCGTTTCATAGTGTAAACAGATTTAGAATGGTAGATGTTTTTGCGATGACTAAATCATCCGATAAGAAAAGCAAATACATGACTGAATTATTTGAGCAATAAACGTACAAGGTGTATTTTTAAAGTCTGTCAGTGAATTTTGATTGAAAATCAAATTGGTGCAAGTTTGATACTTATTTTTCTTTCAACTTTGGAATTTCATTTTTGTTTTAACCATAATGTTTGTGTGTGATTGATTGTAGTAGTCTGATAAATGTAGAGAACTTAGATCGTAGTAAATGGAGAGAAACCAGATTCACTTGTAATTAATTTTTGCTAAGATCGTCTTCATAATGTTTCTGGGGAAGAGGTCAAAAGATTGTGTGGTCGAAATGTTTCTCAAAAAGTCTAGAGAGATTAAAACTGCCTATGTTAGCAGGTTAGTTTAGCTTTTCGCATAAGAAAAACGATTTATAAAATTGTAGATTTTCTAGAACTTTAATATAAATTTTTGAAAAGCTATTATTTTACTTATTTTAATGCATTAAAGAGAGGTGCAACTATTTATTAATACAGACTGCCATTGATTGGTGAATATTTTTATTATTCACAATGTGTGCCAGGATGTGACTTATTTTCATGAAGTATAAAAGGGGCATCCTGACTGGGTAATATTTGTAGGCTCATTAATTGTGGCTTAACCGACTGAAGGGCTTTTGTACAATTATTTGTGGTAGAGAGTGAATCGGAACCAAAATTTTAATGGAGCCTGAGCTGGTAAAAAAAAAATTTGTATGCTCCACAGTCGATATAACTATACTATTCGAAGGAAGTTAAGCAATGTCCTCTTTAAAAAGAAAACTATTACAATACTAAAGCCTCAAACAAGATTAAAATTAAATTCAGAGTATGCGAAGGGTGACCTAGAATGAGTATAATTCTAGTTTAATTTTTCCATAAGCTTTGTACTAATCAGGAGAAAATGTTATGATACGGCATAGAATCTACAGAATGCAGCTTAAAGATATTTAGAATTTTTCTATTTTGAGAGAGAGTAGATAGAGAAACCAATTATTTTAATCCATAGTTTTCGAAATATAGAGGTCCTTTGCTTTTTACTTTATAATAAATATATTTGTATATGTATTGCTTTTAGAATAATTGTAATGGAGAAGAAGAGAATGGATTTTTGCTGAGAAAAGCAACAAGAAGTACATAAACTGTGAAGGTGACATTGAAATCAATGTTATTCATCCATAAGATGATTAGTAGTAGAGATATTATTTAATTGGAAGTAATTTATGCCATCTTTTCAGAGAAAGGGATCACAAGCCCTCAACTTTGATCAAATTAAACTTAAGATTAATATAATAAATTAGTAATAATTATAAGAAAATTACGAACAAAAATAATTATAAAGAAGAAACGAGAGAGATTATAAAGACCAGCACAAAGAAGGAAGCATCTCTGGAAGTAAAGTTTGTGTGAATCTAATTAAGTAGGATACATGAGTGTGTGGGGGCACCTTTCATGCTTGTGTATGTTATTGGTTTTCGTAGTTGTGAGCGGGTCTCATTCAAAACGGAAACATCTCTAGAACCTGTATTAACTTTGTCTTTTGTATTTAACTAATTAACAAAAGAACTTTTAAGCAAGAAGGAACAGTCTAAGCTAAAGAAATAAATCGAAGAGTGAAGGACAAATGTGGGAAATAGGACTTCATTAGAATCAAAGCAAGTGTGATTATATAATAGTTATCGTAATAATTGTTAGGCCTAGATATTTATACATCAAATGATAGCAGAGCGTAATTACCACTTCTGATAATCTTAACAACGATGGATAAAGAAGCTCAAACTCCTATTAATCCGGTGCAGGTGAGAAGAATGAAAAGGACTTGTGAGTGTCCCGAGATTTATGGGAAGGAGTGAAGATTATGAGAACTGGAAGGAGATTGACTTCTGATAATGAAAGAAGAGGTAAAATATTCGGCTGTAGAAATTAGGATGCGTTTAGAAGGCAGCGCTTATGAAGCTCTGAAAAATTTAGAGAGAAATGAACTTACATCAGAGATTAAAATTAATTATGAAGAAACTAGATGATGCGTATAAAAAGGATAGTAAGATGGAAAAATTGAAAAAAGTATTCTTTTCAATAGAAAATGAAGAAAATATGAGATTATATTCCCAGATATGAAAGAGTATCTAAGAACTGTGAACTGGTTGGTGGAGCAAAAATGTGTGTGAAATTTAAAGGAAGTCACTTCCTGATGGAACAAAACTTATTTGGAATTACATTTTGAATTGGGGGCTTATGGTCAAGAAGAATACGAAAACGTTAAGAGAGTATTAGTCAGAATATTTCAAGAAACTGGTAAAGAAAAAAATGTTAAGAAAGAAGAAGAATGGGTAGGAGAGTAAGATGGAATAAACATAGTTATGATAATACAAAAGAAAAATGGAAATGGGGAGAATATCAAGAAAGAATGTCATACAGAAGAAATAATGCTTGTTATATCTGTCAAGCAAAAACTCATTATGATAGAGATTGACCTAATAATTAAAAAAAATAAAAAAGATAAAAGGGAGAGAAAAGAGAGTATTATGGGCAAAATATGATGGAAAACTTTTAAGAGAAATTAGATTTGGAAGAAATAGATGACATTTTGGATACTGGATGCAATAAGTCATCAGTATGTGGAAAATTGTGACTAGCAAAGATTGTAATGAGACTGTCAGCAGAGGAGATAAGAGTGATGAATAAAGCAGCGAAATCAGAAAGGAAATTTGTTTGGAGAAAGTGAATATGAAGCATCAAAAGTGTTAAAAATACCATGAGTTCTAGGTGGATTAAAGATGATGGTAAGAACAAATTATTAACCTTGAAATACCATGGTTAATAGGTAGAGAAGCAATGGTGAATATGGATTGGTGGTAGATGTAGGAAAAAGGGAAGTAGATAAGTGCGAAATGTAAATTAGACCATAAAAACCATTTGCGAATACCATTAATAAAGAAGAAAAAAGTAAAGGATGTTTGGATGGAAAAGGAGTGGATTAATGATAAAATTTCATTTACAATTTGGTTATGGTAGTTGTGGAAATTAATAGAAACTGGTTGTAAGAATGATGATAATTTTGAGAAAAATGACAGAAATATAAGAGAAGAATTGAAAAACTTTTGTAAAAAATGTTTAATATGTTAATATAAAAAAGACTCCACAAAAGTTCAATGAAATGTTATCTTTAGATTTGGGGGAATTAGAAGGGAAAAGGTTCATGGTTATGGTAGATATGGCTACAAATTTCGTACAAGCAACATTGATTAAGAACAAACGACCACAAGAAATTGTGAAGAAGCTGTTATCCAAGTGAATAAGTGTCTTCGGTGCACCAATGAAAATATTTTCAGATAATGGACTAGAATTCCAAAACGAAGATGTAAAAATATTAACAATGTTTTGGAATTGAAATCAAAAGTACAGCTGCAGAAAGCTGTTGGAGTAATGGCAAATGTGAGATGATGATAGGGATGTTAAAAGACGGAATAAAAAAACTAATGGTGGAAGATCACAAGGACAGGGACTGGGAAATAGCATTGTGCTGGACTATATTCGCCAAAAATAGTTTATCAATAAAAGGAGGCTTCTCTCCGAACCAATTGGTTTTTGAAACAAATCCTAGATTCAGTAATATTACAAGGGACTTAAGCATAACTGAACTGGAAACAGATTACGAAAGTGAAATGATGGAAAAGAATATGCATGCTTTGAGGAAAGCAAGTGAGATTCATATAAACCAATAATGTGGAAGAAGCAATATTGGGAGATAAGGTATACTATAAGAGAGAAAATGAAAAACGTTGTAGAGGACCAGCTAGAGTAATAGGAATGGATGGGAGAGACAATAATTATTAAACATGGAGGTACTCTCAGAGAAATTGCTCGAGTTCATGTAACAATGCTCAAAAATGTTAAGGTTGCAAAGAAAAAAGATAGAGAGAAGAGGAAGATGACATAATAATTAGAAGAGACACAGTAGATGATGATTACTTTAGGGAAAGTAAGGAAGAGGAAGAAAGTGAAAATGAAGATACTTCTAAAGTTAAGTGAAAATGATTACACAGAAAGGAAAAATGAAGAGATACCAATGGTCATGCAAAGGAAAAGGTGGAGAATGATCAACAAACTAACAAATGAAACAACAGAAGTGTGAATTTTAAACAGAGCAGGTAAGACCACTAGTAGTAAGTGGAGTGATGGTTATAATATAGAAAACCTGAATAAGGGAGATAAGACGTAGTTGGATCTGAGGGAGCACAAGTAGTTCTGTAAAATATCGGAAAGCGAAGAAATATTCTTACCTTTCTTGGTAAACATAAATGGTGAAAAAGTTATGATGGCCAAATTGAAAGAATTAGAAAATTAGAAGGAAAATAGCGTATATGAAGTAAGAAAAAAAGGTCAAAAGATTGTTTCGACATGATAGATAATATCTGAAAAAATGGGATGAGTATTGGTAAAGCTTGATTAGTTGCCAGATTCTAAGAACAAAAGAGGCTGATGAATTGAATGATGCACCAACATGTTCTCCTGAAATAGTAATATTTAGCATTATTAATCATATGGGTTGGGAGTGTAAAACTACTTATTTACAAGGGAGGGAAATAAAGAGAAAAGTATATTTAAGAAATTGAGAGAACTTTGGTACAATCTAAAGACCATCCACGCGAATGAGGTTGGCTACAGCTAACACGAAGGCAATTTCATTCAGGGATGGCTTTAAAATTCTGATTCAGTCTTATTTATTATTGATGTATAAATATCCAGGATTAACTATTACGATAACGATTATATCATCACACTGGCTCTTGATTGTAATGAAGTCCTATTTCCCACATTTGTTCTTCACTCCTTGTTGATTTATTTCTTTAGCTTATACTGTTCTTTCTTGCTATTAAGTTATTTAGTTAATTAGTTAAATACAAAAGACAAGTTATTACAGGTTCTCGAGATGTTTCTGTTTTGAATGAGACCCGCTCACAACTATGAGAAAACCAATCACATACACAAGCATGAAAGGCGCCCCACACACTCGTGTATCCTACTTAGGTAGGATTCACACAAACTTTACTTGCAGAGATGCTTTCTTCTCTTTTGTGCTGGTCTTTATAGAATATATCTTCTCTGGTTACTTTATAATTATTTTTGTTGTAATTTTGTCCTATAATTATTGTTACTATTTACTATATTAATCTTAAGTTTAATTTAATCAAATCAATGCAGGCAACATTCACACACAAACTTTACTTTCAAAGATGATTCCTTCTTTAGTTCTTGTCTTTATAGAATATTCTCTCTTCTCTTGTTTCTTCTTAGTAATTATTTTTGTTGTAATTTTGTCCTATAATTATTGTTACTATTTACTATATTAATCTTAAGTTTAATTTAATCAAAGTTGAGGGCTTGTGATCCCTTTCTCTGAAAAGGTCGCATAAAATACTTAGAAAATACTTCTATAAAATCATATCTCTACTGCTTAATATACCGAAACAAATGCTAGTTTCTTCATCTTAAGGATGAATAACATTTGTTTCAATGTCACCTTCGCCATTTAACTTATGTAAATGTTGCTCCTCTCTGCAACAATCCATTCTGTTCTTCTCCATTACCATTATTCTAAAAGCAGTACATATACAAACATATCAATCTTATACTCTTCTCTTTCCTCTTTCTAATTCTTTTTTATTTCTGTACATAGTTAAACATATCATCTCTCTTAACTCCAGTTTTAGTCAAAATGTCTGCTATTTGCTCTTTTGTACTAATCCACTCAATTTGTTCTATTGTACCTCTTTCCATCATTTGTTTAATAGTTGCTATGCCTATCCTTAATCTCCTACTCGATAAACCTTTTGTAGACTTTAACGCTCTCTCCAGTGTTTTACTATCCGTTTTTATTTGAATAACAATATTTATTCCCGTTATTTCCTCCCATATTCTTTTTAAGTATATAGAAATTTCCGCCGCTTCTCCCAAACTCGAAACCTCTGCTCCTATTGTTGATTTTGCTACTCTTTTTTTTTTTTGCCACCTTCGATTTCCACAATAAAGGACATCTTTTACCCTTTTTCATCTTTCATACATAATATGTATCTAATTTGTGAATTAGCGTTTCCCACATTATTAAATGAAACATCAGCATACACTTCAATATTCATGTTCTTTCCTTCAAGTCTCTCTAAGTCTATTCTTACTTCTTTTTCTTACCACTTTAACTGCTTTTCTCATGTCAAATGTTTTACCTTTAAAGTTCTTACTAAGCAAGCTTACCTCCACTGCTAAATCTGGTCTAGTATGTTGTGCCAACCAGTTTGTTCCTCCTATATTCTGTCATTTCTTCCCCGTTGAGAATTCTCTCTTTAAATCTTTTTCTTTCAGGACATTCAATTCCTTTTACATAATTTATTTGATCCATCATGATATGATCCTTTTCTTGTTCAATATTAACACCTACATATTTAAACTTTTTTGATTCTAATCCAACTGTAATCCTATTCTTTAAATTGTTTGTTACATGTTTCTGTCGAATTCTTTATTTCCTCCATAACAGAAATCATCCACGTGTGAACACCTGATTCCTATAAGTTGATCATTCTTTGTCCAATAAAAACACTGTGGGTTCTATCCTACTTCTTTTGCCTCCCAATTCTTCTAATATCTTTACTACACTATAATACCAGGCTTTTGCTGCATCCCTCAGACCATAAACTGTTTTACGCAGCTTCCATATTCCCTTACTTTTAACTTCTTTATAGGGGTTTTAAACGGCATTGAATGTATGGAACGCCTGTAAATGATAGGAGCATGGAGAATTTTGGCAATTGCGCGAGTTCATTAGCTATACTGTCGCAGTGGAAAAATTTTTAAAACTAAATAGGATATATATTGTATGTTAATATAGGATAACTACGTTTTGATTTTGGCAATTTCGACAGTTGAAAATATTCGTACAAAAGTAATTGGTACTAAGACTGCATTTAAATGTAAGTAAAAACTGAGACTAAACAAAATTAACATCTCAAGATACAGAAATAAATAAATATAGAACTTAACTGACAAAAATTCAAATGTTTCCACAACTCGTGATAATCGCTTGTTTCAAAAACTCGTTAATACAGGAATTTGTATCGGCTGCATTTGAGAATCGCATTAATATAAAAGGATGTACCATGATATACCGAAATTGGGGCAAAATCTACTCTCGAATGGTTTGCGTTAGTGTGATTTGAAATTAAAATGTCATGGAAATTTAACTAGAAATTTCATTTTGAGAAACTTAACTCGCTGCAGACAAATTGTTACTTGGGAATTGGGATACGAACGCTCCTTTCCAGACTGGCTAAACTGATTACCCTTTTTAAACCGTTCTAGTGCATTGACTACCATTCTGTTAGTTTTTTCATAAAGGGGAAAAATATGTTGTCCTGGATTCAAACATTGTACATTAATTCTTGCAAGAGTTATGTTAACGGCCTATTTCATGAGCTAGCCAAGTTGTGGTCCTTTATAGATCTTGCATGATTTATATTAGGAGTGAAGGCACAAATTTGTTTATTAAAACGCCATAATTTATTAATTAAAGTATTCTATCCTTTTTGCTTGAAATTTTACCTATGCCTAAATAAACTTAAAAACGTTTAGTTTTGGGCAGTATATTTAAAATTGACTTTTTTTGATAACTTTTGTCAAATATTAAGTTTGACGCAATATACAGCAGAATTTTATAATTCTCAAACTCTTAGTAGGCCTTTATTTCATATACTAAAACAATTAATCTAAGGCAATAGCTGAAGAAAATAGATGGTTTTTATTTATTTAGAAAAACAAACTGACATAGCTTAGGAAGCACTGTTAAAAAAAGCACGAGTTTTCTTCTAATTATTTTTTTAGTAAGATCAAATTTTTTATTTTCCTTATTATTGCAAACGAAATAAATATAATTTTGCCCTACGATTAGATTTTTAACCAAACCCTGAAGTTCATTATTAAATATTTCTAAATAATAGATATATTAAATTATAAATTTCGCAAATGAAATCAAAAGAGACTATGGAATAATCAACACCCATAGAAGAGAAAATTCCCTAACCCGTATGACTCGAGAAGATTAAGAAAAATTCGGAAGGATAATAATAAAAAGAAGTCCAAATAACAAACACTATCATGAACTCGCCCATTTTTAACACATTGTAAAATAGTTCGTCGGAATTAGTCATCAAATAATTATAAGGTAAATAAGAGAAGGAATACCTTTCTGTTGTCTTTTAAGTCTTTATCGAATTCGGTGTAGTTGAAAAGAAATCAAGATCAATATGGCTGACAGAGGAAACAATCAGAAAAGAAATTTACTCTTGAAAACATGTCCGAAATTCATTGGAAAAGAAGAGTTTAAACAGTGGAGATCAGCAGAAGATTGGTAACAACAGAAAGAAAAATTTGGAACTTCCGAGGCTGGATAGAAGACTGAACATAAAAGGGAAAGCGTTTGAGATTATGGACGACATAGACATTCAAGAATTGAAAGTAAAACGGGGAATACGAAAACTGGGAAAGATAAATAAACTTTACAAGGAAAACTTTAAAAGTTAAGAAGTTTACAACAGTTGGGAATTCATTTTAAATGGAGATAAAAAAGGAAAAGAGAGGAGATTTATTTTATAGATATGAGAAAGAGACTAGGAATGTGCTAAGGCAGGAGAAGGTGAAATGACTGAACACGAAAAAAAGGTTCCATATGCTAGAACAATCTTAATTTAAATTAAAATCGGAAACGTATGGTACTGTCGGCATGCGTTAAAGAAAATCAAGTTAAAAAAAATGAAAATGGCGATAGAATAAATATTCCAGAGCTCGGGAGAAGCAGAAAAAATAAAACGAGTGGTTAGATAAAACAATTTTACAAGAGAAAACTGTGAAGGTGACAAAATGAGGAAAAATCCGGTTGGAAGTTATGGAACAGCAAATCGTTATGTAATCAGGAACTATAAAGAATATAGCTAGTAGCGAAGATAAAAATAAAATAAAAAGCCGAAACAGGATAGGAAAGAGAAGAAGGGGTTTTCTGAGAAAATAGAATGAAACCATCAAGATGATGAATATAATGAAACAGAAGTTGTAATTAATCGATACCAGGTGCAACGAAAGTACGTGGTGAGTTGTGACTAG
>JABUQX010002467.1:12500-32125 GCA_015478945.1 Trachelipus rathkii | reverse complement strand
GTTAGCTGAGAAGAATTGATAAAATTGAGAATGAGCGTATTAGATTGTGTGGTGTAAAAAAGGGGTAAAAAAGAATAAATGAACGTATGTTCAGATAGTTTGGTCATGTGGAAAGGATGAATGATAGTCGGTTGGTTAAGGCGATGTATAGTGGTGAGCAAGTGTGATGGGAAAACGACCGGCTGGGAGACCGAAGAAAAAAAGTGGATTGAGTCAGTAACGAATGTCTGAAGGAGAGAGAAATGTGAGTTTGGCAGAAACAAGAATAAAGGTGCATAAATAGGAATGAATGGCGGGTTTTGTGAATGGGTATATGGTTGTGGCCCACCTGGGGCCAAGGGATGACCCTTACACTGACGATTTACCACAGTGAGGGTCCTCGCAGTCCCGTGGAAAAGCTCTAGGGTGGATTTCTGTCTGTTACCGAGTTCCCACTAATAAATGGTACAGAGGGGGCGGTAAGGCTGGGCTCTTTTCGACTTTTGTCATATTCTTCTACTGCTTTTCTTTTCGATGCATTGTTGCACACCTTACCCCAGTCTTGTGGAAAATAGGAAGAATTGAAGAAAGAAAAGAGAAACATAATTAATAATTAATAATAATAATTAATAATAGATAATATAATAATAATAATAATAATAATAATAATAATAATAATAATAATAATAATAATAACAACTAATAAATAATAATAAAATTTAATAATAATATCTCTTCCTCAATCTAATAATAATAATAATAATAATAATAAATTTATAATAATAATTAATAATAATAATAATAATAATAATAATAATAATAACAATAAATAATAATATAATAATAATAATAATAATTAATGAATAATAATAATCATCTTAAAATAATAATAATAAGTAATAATCAATATATAAAATAAGATAATAATAATAATAATATGGCCAATTATTTAAAAAGGTGGAACTAAATTTAGTAGTTAATAATAATAATAATAATAATAATATTAATGACCATTAAATATATATATAGAATAAAGTGAAATGACATAAATATTAGATAATAATAATATGCTAAAAACAGTGTATATATAGAAATTCAAGAATAGAATAAGAGAACAAAATAATGCGGCTCTTACAAATACTCTATAGCCTAGAATTAAAGAGAGACTGGAGTGTAAAAAGAAATTTTAGATGTAAAAAGAGAAGAAGCAATGTTGAATCGAGGCATTCACTACTCGTCGAAACAAAATAGCTTAGGTAGAATATGAAGAAAGTTTTCCGGGTGTCCAAATTCGTGTGGTTGGCCATATCTAGCGACAAAACGAACGAAATCATAGAGAAGTTGAAGAGCACGTTCAGCCTTACTTGTAGCATTAGTGTCTTTTCTTAGTCTCTCTTCTCCCCATTCTCCTTTACTTATACAATACTATCCTTTACTTATCCAATTATATATTAAAATAAGACTATCTCCACTATATATTTGGCATAATGAATAATATTAATATTAATATATATATATCAGCCCGTAGCCAAGGAATTTTTTTTCGGTGAGGGGGTGATGCTGACTATTCCAATAGTTACATTTCAATGAAGTTAAAATTATAATTATATATTTACATTTATATATATATATTAATATTATATATATATATATATATTAATATTATATAATACTATATATATATTAATATATATATATATTAATATATATATATAATATAGTATATATATATATATATATAATATATATTAATTAAATATTAATATATATTATATATATATAATATATATATATATTATATTAATATATATATATATATTAAATATATATAATTAATATATATATAATATAAATATATATATATATATATTATTAATTATATATATATTAATATATATATATATATATATATATTAAATATATATAATTATAATTATATATTAATATAATATAATATATATATATATATTGTGACAGGTTACGCCTTCGTAAAGGTTGTCGAAAAAAATATTCTAGATTAATGATATTATTCTTGCATAAATATTAAGGATAATATTGTATGTCAATAAACTAATTACACCGAATAACGAACTCTTAGTATTTCCAAGTAATACAATGTTTATGAATTACTTATGGTTGGGACTAATATCTGATTTATATCCATATTGCCGTTCTATCCGTTGCAAACATCTAAACTATTTAAAATATAATTAGACACAATTATACCGTAGGAATAAGGTTACCTATATTACTTATGTATATTTACTAGTTCACGTGATTTATATATATTATCTCGCTTCATTTATTACATATTACTAGTCCGTGGTGGGGTCAAGTATCTGATGTATCCAAAAGTGTTTACTCCATAATTTCCCTAAAATAGATATTACCACTAAATATGTGAATGTAGCCTAGTAATATGCAATTTAGTATTATTCAGATCGTATCTACCTAACCTTCGATAATCTCTTCTATTAACCCGAGCGCTTGCGTCTCTATTGAAGACTGAATGTCGCCTCCGAAATCCAGAATGTGTCATTTCTCATATGTGATAAATCATCACACGTAATGGTCTTGCAATCATGCTCGACTACAATTTCAATCAAACATGATATACTTTATGTGGAGAAAATACCTCAGAAAGCGGTGCGACCTCCGTATACGCGCCATAAGTATACTTACACATACTCAAAGGATTGAGCTCGCATACCTTATATTGCGAAGTTCCTCTCGAATAGAAATCTCTATAATCGAGCAGTACATAAGTGTAACGATTAGCACAGCCAATTTTCTTTTCCTTAATGAGCAGTATTTATTACACTTGCGCAAATGTGTATAGTAAGGACTCTTGATGTGTTTGGTCGCTAGTGGATGACCTCTAGTAAGGAATAGTTGACTCATGAACTCAATCATACACCCTTACATAAGCGTTTTAGCTATGTAACTATTAGTGTTCATCCTCCGTAATGAGAGCTCTAAATTGTTATACGTGTTGAAACCAGTAAAAATTATCACATCCGGATACTATCCAACTAGATACCAAAATCAATTATATGGCGGCCTGTTTTGAGATATAAAACCCACATGCTCTCGTATTGGATAAGACCATCAACACTAGTTTTCATTGAAGTTGGCGTTCATTATGTCCTCGCAGCGATTTTGGTAGGCGACCATTATTTCAGAATAGGTCCGGGTGTTTCATGTGTTTAACCAAGTCATGATTTCTTCTAAACTGAGTTTCGTATCTAGTCGCCAATTTCTTGAACTAATATGCACTTGCCTATAAACTCGATCCTTTACTGGTGTGAAGGTGATCGTTTTCCAAATTAACATAAATTTAATGATTCGTTAATATTATATGTGAGTTTTCATACATGACGGCGCTCACAGTGCTCATTATTTCTAAGTTTGTTGCTTACTAACTTAATTTATGATAATCACCTATGTATTATATCCACGCCGTTAGGATATATGAGGTACATAACCTTTGGCCTTCCGCGGTCTCCAGACCTATATGCATTGGATTTGTTCTTTATTCTTGTGGGGTCACCTGAAAACATTTGGTTTAATATACAGCATACAGTATAAAGTTATTCGAAGAATTAAGGGTCATCGTACATTAAATCTCAGTATATCTTGTGACACATATATCGGCTACACACACGTGACTTAATTATTTATTTGAACGTGTATCCGCTACAATCAATGCGTTCAAAGTATAAATAGAAGCCTTTATTGCCTAGCTGGGTATGCTCATTTATTTACACCATTTGTTTAAAACCTTTAAGTATGCTAACCATGACTTCGTTTAACTATTTCTGTTGTGTATATTTTTCTTACTTGCAGTATAATGTATAAGGTATTTCTTATAATTAAATAAATAGATGAATTTATTAATATATACTCTTTCAAAGTTATAGTATTGATCCTGATTATATGTCTTGACTCATGTTAATTACATAATAGGTGTTCAGATACACCACTTTCTCTCTGAAGAAACCTCGTGTACTAGAAGGAAATTTTAGTTTAGCAATCGTGTATAATATATCATAATGTTCCATTGAAGCACATTCTCAATCAAGCCATTCTCTTCTTGCTTTATTTTTCATGACATGAAAGTGGAGATATTCCAGTCAAATAAAATAATTATATTTATTTTTACTATATCATTTCGTAAAGTATAATAAATAAAATTATATATATTATAATTAATATAATATATATATATAATATATATATATATATATATAATATATATATATATATATATATTATATAATATATTTAATATATATAATTATATATATATTATTATATAATAATATATATATAATATATATATATATATATAATTATATATATATATATATAAAATTTCTCATAAATAAACTTACCTCGTTTTAATAAGGTCAATTCAGTTTCTTTGACTTTTTGACTAGATAGTGATTCAAAATTATATTTCATTGCTGTATCATTACTCTCTACGTAGAGCCTTCATCTCTAGGGAGTGACTAACTGTAGCCGAACCGGAGAGGGATATAAGTCTCGAAATGGACGTGTGTATCGCTAATCTCTCTTCTAACATCTTATTTATACGCTTCCCGGTTAATCGGGCCGTATTCTGAGGCCCGCGCGCTTAGAATGTCGAAAAGGTTCTTTCTACTTGTTGCGGTGAGGATACAAGGCCCAATACTGCTGGATAGTTTCAGGAGGTGCCAAGTGATCTCACCGCGGCGAGAAACACAACCCTCCTCTAGTTACAATTAAGACTACACAAAGAGCTATTTAGGCCGGCATTCGTCCATCGTGTTAGACCGCGTTCCCCGGTTTTTCATTTTAACAGCCTTTACCCGCGCGAGAGAAGGCACCGGACATCTACACATTTACGTTAGCTCGTACTCTCTCAACGTCCGAGGGTTCTCTCATATCGTCGACGTCTATTAGATAAAAGAGGATCGCTGTTTATTCATGAAGTACCTCTCCTAGTAATCCTTGACACTCTGCACCTTTTGTTGGCGGTCTACTGATTGGTAAAATATAACTGAGTGAATGATAGTGATTTACACATGATGTGAGAGTATATCTGATTCGAAATAAAACAGAGAAATTGATAAATTCAGATCATCAATTAAAATGGATATATAAAAACTGGAGATGCGGATAATATGATTCGGGATCTGATGTAGGCACATTACACCGATGTTTCTGGAACTTCGCAGTTCTTAGAATTTATATATCAATTAAAATATATAAGCTGTCGCATACATTTTAGCTTGTGTGTTTATGACTGTAATTATATTGGTATATTTTATTATATCTGTTGATCTGCATTTTGTCTTACTTTTTATTCTGATAAAGTATGTAAATAATAGTCTTTTACTACTAAGTTTATATGCACTGCCTCTAAATTGTCCAAAATTGAGACATCTGTAAACCTGTGTTGACAAGGTGTAGGTTATTTTAAGAGAAATGAAAATATTAACTTAAATTACCGTAATATATATATAATATTAAATTGTTTTATATATATATTAGGCGATTAGATACCGCTGTACAATCTCCAGACTTATTTTGGATGTTTCCCAGGAACCCACAACGGGAGAGTAGTCTTCTGGCTAGTAGCTTTAATCCGGTTAACCTATTCGCGGGAACAATTACTTTCCTGGCTCAGGTATATAAGTTCCCTGGTCCGGAACCTACTCTCGAGAGCTTCAGTTTATCTCGGCTCTTACAGGCGTTACATCTTTCTTACAAAGTGAAAAGCATCGGGCCGGTTATCATGCCTGCTCTCAAGCAGCCCCACCAACTGTCATGGCCCGGTCCTGCCCCACCATCTTTGATCCTCTGTGAGTTTCTCACAGATGCATTTCGTACTATGTAATCCAGAAGCCTCTATTCTTTATCTGCTGTATGTCGCTAGCGTCTTAACGTTTCACGGTAGTACATCTGCACATCGCGTAAACAGGCGCAGTACGGTATGTATATAATATCACGAGTTGAATTTTCGAATGCTGAAAGACATGTGATTTAAATCCGGTCTGCTCGCTGGAGATTTAGGAAGAGCGTGTCGTGAGAGACACTCAGAATAGATTTATACCTTTGTTTACAATACTGAACTAACACTCTATATTGTGTACTCAGACAATACGCATGCTTGTACGGATGAACATATGCATTCCTCTGCCAATTAAAAACATTTTTTGTAAACTCCTAGGAATCTGCCCTCTATGTGTAAACTGCGCGCCCATATATCTTAATGTCCTTGTGGACCTCTCACTCTAATTTTCGATGTGTTCGTATCATATCAACCAAGAGAGCTCGAGGGCATCACTCTACTCATAAAGTTACATTTATGACAGATAGTCTTTCCATGTATGGATATTACACTAATTAGAAGCCCGCATGATACAGATTGGTCGCGCATCTCTCGCTGCGTTCACGTTAAATTGTGCGATAATGCACCTGCTCACACTAAATCCTTTCACTGTATCCTGCGTGACTTGTTACGCTCATCTGATAAAAGTTGTGTATATAACTGTGAAAATTATTCGTATATTCGAATATGTTCATCAGGTTCCGAGATTACTCTTTATATGACACACGAAGGTTCTGCTCTCTACTTGGTTCTATTTCTGTCTGTCCACTAATTATTCTCGTCTGTGAACTAGCATGTATTAATATCTGTATCGTTATCTCATTCTCAAACTTGTTGCTTTGACCTATACATTCGAGTGGAGTAATAAGCAGAGTTCGTACGTCTTTGACCGAGATAGAAGTAAGATAATGTGATGTTCAATTCACATATGTGGTCACTCTCCATTGCTCGAAAAATCTAAAGCAAGGCCTTCTATAACAAATTGTCCGTCAAAGTCTAACTTTTCAGCTGTGTTTGCTTGTGTCCAATACGTCCCACAGAACTCACTAGATGTCTACGGTTAGCAACCAGCCGTGGCAATGCAAGAACCTTGCTGGCACTCTCATAAATCACAAATTTTTTTTCATATAAGATATTAAAAGGAATTAGGTACCTCAATAGCTCTTTTTCTATTCCCTTCACTATTTATTAAGAGGTGTCCAGTTTGTTTGTCTATGCTTTCATTTATTCTCTCTTTCTCAGGAGCTTCAATAGATTATCATGCTATACGTGAATTGTGTGTACAAGGTCCCGTGATATAGTGTGTATATAGCTCTACCTACCATATAAAATAATATAGACTTATCTCATATATGAGGAAACGTACTTATTCTAGAAAATTTGTAATAAAATATATATAATATATATACATATACATAATATTATTAAATCACATATATGCATATATATAGAGTAATAACATGATAAATTATAGTATAGATACTATGTTAATATTTTGACGTAATGTACTACCTGCTCCACATTCAATCTATCTTTAAGTAACTTTGTTGGCCAATTGTTTTAAATCATATAATTAACTCTTATTAATTCATATATAATGGGTCATTTATATACTATATAATATAGGTTCTTAACCTGGGCTAAGTATAGGGTACATATCTATATATATAGTTTGTATTTCTCCTGCCCATGCACATATAATTGAGGTACTCCATGTCGCGAAAAAATCTAAGGGGAGAGTTGTCAAGCCCCTCAGCCCCACCTCTGGTCTACTCGACCCATTTGATTTGCTAATAGTAATATATCGTATACGTAGTTATATTTTATAGTGTCGTATATATATATTTATATATATATTTATTATAAGTGATGTAGAATAAATACTTAGTAATATTATAATAGATACATATCAATCGTAATATTTAGAAATATATACATATAATAATAATTCAAAGAAATAATAGTACTAATAATAACAATAAATAAAGTTAATAATAATAATAATAATAATTAATAATAATAATAAAATAAATAATAAGTAATTAATTAATATAATTAATATATAAAAATCAGATTAATATAAATAAATAATATAAAATATAATAAATATATATATAATATAAATAATATTAATTTTATATATTAATATTAATTAAATAATAATAATATAATAATAATTTAATTATATAATTAAATAATTAAATAATAATTAAATTAAATATAAAATTAATTTTGACACATAAGAGATCTCACAGATCCCAGTACCGAATAGAAGAAAAGGGCTAATATCTTGCTAACTGTAATTTTAAAGAGCTGATTATGAAGAATTGATGTGAGAGGAGATAAGCCATATGGTCTTGAATGAGGCCTTTCCAGTATATCGAATAAAAACTTTGTATTGAGGGTGAAAATAATTTCGTCGTACCTTTTCTCTCCCACACAAGTCTGCCTCCGGTCGTATGATTTTAGGGGTCTCCAACTGACCGCGCGTAAGGTACGGAGTTCCTCCCGAAACTCTAATGTTTGCGTTCTTCTTTTCACTTTCCTCTTACCAATAAGAAGAAACTCTTCTCCTTTCTCCACTAATCGTATAATAATACGACCTCAACCTTTCTCAGATGTTGGTGCCTACTCAACCCTGATCCAGCGTTGTACATAACTCACTCTTCATCTACCATACAGCATATACAGCCTCGTACCACTCCATTACTTACTTCCTTCTTTTCCTTATTTGTAGTTAGTTACTACGCCTGCTGATCTTTCTACCTGCATGTAGTCTAGCTACATTGCATTAATAAATAATTATATCTTTGGTATATACCGGTATATAATATATATATATATTAATATATACTCGTAGTATATATATAGTTAGTCTGTTTTGATTCACACTCTTCTCTTCATCTCTTTCAACTAATTTAAGCGGTTGTTAATTACCTATGCTCCGTCGCCATTACCATACGTCTAAGTGTGTTGTGCGTCTTTGGTCAGTGGGAAATTGTTGTGTTACATGCATTTTCCTGACCAAGTTGCGGTTTGATTCAAAGATTACTCTAAGCTTGATTAGCAAGAGCCTCCTCAGCTTCGAACTACAACCTCTCATTTTCTAGCCACCGTCGGGAGACACTCGTGGTTACGACACTCCTAGCTGAGGCCGGCGTCCCGATTCTTTTTCCCTTAGCAAGCTATGCATGATTATGCGTGCGGTGTTGATTTGTTGATATTGTTCCTTCTTCTCTCCTCTTTATCATATAGCGTCACCATTCGTCCTATTGCTATGTGTGCTGGGCCTATGTTTAACTCATTGATATGCATACGGTATTGAGACTCTCTAGTGTCACTACCCCTCATATCTCTCGCAACGCACATCGTATTATAAATCTAATTACTACACACTATAATTTGCTCCTTACTATAGACCTCTTGCTAAATAGTTTTTGTTTTGCCTCCAACTCTCCATAGGAGGCATAGCTTTCCGAATCAAGGCCTTAAAAATTACCATACCAAAAAGCATTCTTTTATACAACTGAGCAACCCGTGACATGTACCTATATATTGGTTCTTATACAGGATAAAATATATAACTATATAATATATATATATAGCGTGAGTATATTAATAATATATTATCGTGTATGTTTTTAAATAATAACCTTTCTTCAGTCTAACTAATGTTCTGGTTATATTATTAGTTACTCAATATTATATAAGCAATAAGGATTACTATAATATATCTGACCAACTCCTCTAGAGTAGTTTCATTATTCTTTCTCTATTTCTAACTCCATTCCATCATTTATTCCTAATCAATGCTGTGTATTTACTTATCTCGTAACTCCCAAAATACACTTTTAAAAGTTTATATCATATACTACCAGTCAATCTTTTATATATTCTGATTCTATACCCACCGTGATATATATTACTCTTATAATGTTTATAAAAGTTCTTCTCCCTTCCTAGCTTAATATATACCTTGTACTTGTTATACGTTTTAGTACCTCCTTCTAATAACCTAATTACTACTATATTCATTCTTACAATTATCCTCTAACCGTCGCTAGGATGCAATTCGCTCACTAAAATCTGCATCTCACAAATTAATAATGATAAGAACAAAAGAAAATACATATCAAAACCTACTCAAAATTGACTAAACCTTGTTTAATAATACTGTTTCTCATCAATCCTCTGTCTCTCTGATAAGGCAGAAAACTCCTTCAGCCTTTTGCGTATTTTAATCCCTTTTAAAACCCAGATAGACTCTCTCAATTGTAACCTCTACAGTCAACGCAAATAATTGCCCCGTTAGATTAATAATATACCTGAATACAACTCAATAATACTCACATCCTTCCTCTTACTAACACATAAATCTCATCTGACTATAATATTTACTCATTATAGGTTCACTAATATACTAGGTATATAATGTAACAACTCATAAATTATATATATAGTTATGTGACAATAACACTATCACTTCATATCATCATGTGTGTCTTATATACTATACCTTCAGTATTATATAAATATATCTATCTCACACTATATCTCAATAACCACTGTACTACTTATATATTACCCTAATTAACGCTATATATGTCTACATGATACTAGGCTATACTTCCTTACTGTGAGTGTATATAAAGTATCCCCTATAATAATCACTAATTACTAATTTCACATAACTTTGACGAGGGGGTTTCATTATTAATTACTTATATATAATATTGGTATATATATATAAATAATAATCTGAATTACCTACGAGTGTATATTTACTATACTCTCCATTTAAAGTTTATACCCTTAATAGGTAATATTAATCACTTGATCTTACAAATGTATATATCTTCAATATTAACTTCTCCGTCGTTATTTATGTCAGCAGCTCTGAAATCGATACCATCTATGTCACCATCTTTATCTATATCTAATACATCTTCTGAATCTACAAGTAATATCATTTATCCGCTATATATATATATATATATATATAGTATATATTATATATAAATATAATACGGTACCTTTCGTACTCAGGGCTCATTGAAATATCTCCATATACTGTTGTACATTCATTCGCTATTGTTCATTTCTCGACTACCCTAGTCTCATATACTGATGACCTTTTCTATACCAATTAATAATCTCCATTATATCTAATATAATAATATATTCATGAGTGACATTAGCTATAGTGCAGCAACGAATTGCTCATATATACTATAATAATTAATGGTAAACAGCTTCGCCTACTACTTTATCTCCTTACTAGTCTATACCATGGTTTTTTGTAATAAACAACACAGAGGAACATTATTAGGGTGGTTTGACTTATCGTAAACCTGTTGGCTTGGGAACTAGCACACAAGCTAAACAAGACGCAAGGAGATAACGAAAATTCACACGAACAGCGCACTTCTGCTTCTTTCACAGATATATCTCATTAGTAAAGTAATAGGATGCGAGATTAATTTTAGACAAAACATATTCACAGCATCGCAGTAGAAATGAACTTAATAGTACAGCCTTAACAAGAAAAGGCCAAGTACGAAGCTGAAGTCATTTATCTCTTACAATTCTAGCAGGAACGAGAATCAGCTGATAATTCGACCATCTCAATAAGAAGGGTACTTTCAAGCTCATTTATTATACATTTAAAAAAGTTTCACCCATATGCCATAGACAACCTGATGAAGCCAATACTTTAAAATTATGAAAATTTAGTGAGTTTGCCCGATATTGATAGGAGTGGTCAACATTTTCTATTACTCGGCTTATTTGTGATGACTAATTTCCAATAATATGTGATGACTAATTTTCAATAATTAGTTTGTGGAGACTAATATGTTTCTGGAGAGTTTATGCATAGTAATAGATTCTTACAGTAATTGAACTTGACGGGTGAAGCGTGAAAAGATACTTAAATCTTTACTTGTCGCATTTTTGACCACTAGCTCTCTAGTGCAGTTCCTCGTGGATTTCTCGGGAATGTTCTGCTTCATCTTACTCATTGGCTTTAGAATTCTGAGGAGCTGATTATAGGTATTCTGAAAGTAAGCTAATCCTTTGCAAAATAGCCCACCTATTACTTCTCTGGATTTCTCTGTACAACGCTGATCTATAACATTATAGATCTTGAATCAGGGTCCACGTGCTACCAGGCACTACTTAGCGAACCGACCCTCCACTATTGTTTACCTCCTTTTAATCTATTAGGAAAGGTGGTGCAACAAGTTCGGACTACAGCGAACTAGTTTCTTCGTAAAGGTATTTTATTTTGTGGTCTCCCAGGTCTCTCAGCCTAAACATCTTGTTCATATTGTATAATAAGTTTTGAGATTCTGAAATAAGTTTAATGACCAAGCCATCCAAATATATTACACTGATAAATATACTCTCAGATTTGCAGGTTTCACATTGATCCTCTCTCCGCATACGCTCGCAGCTCCCTGGTTTTAGAAATGCGCTGCTGTTAATCATGCCAGACACCTTTAGAATTCTATATGTAATTCTATATTAGGTCTCTGACTGCATGACGCGACGGAAATCCATTTGACTCATTTCTTATAATTTTTTATAATTTGCACATTATCTCCCGCGCCCGGTACTCAGGCTGGGATATACTTAAGGTCTCTCTCTCCCATCATTATACAGGTCCTGACGCTAACGTAAGTAACTTTTTTATATTTGTTATTTCCTGCATAGTGGGTCCGGAAGTCGTTAGCACGCTGCTGCTAGAGGCATTTAGCATACTGGTGCTCACCACGTGCGTAGGAATGGGACTAATCTCATGTTGCTTTCTGGAATTACACACCTCTAAATGGCTCTAACTTTAATTTTGTACACGGACCAACTAAAGTGAAAAGAGTGGGCTTCCTCACAGGGTTCATAGTGCTTTCGCACGAGGACACTATTGCTTCCCCTTTCAATAGTTATCATTTTATATTTATACTTTGTAATATAATAACTCCCTCAACACTTCCTCCCAGTTGACTTTACAATACAGTACGTTTCTAGCTATTGCCAGGAACAATATCTCATAGCATGCGATGTCAGAGACTATATCTGCCTGCATGGGAGGAGAGAGAGAGAGAGAGAGAGAGAGAGAGAGAAGATGAATAAAAACAAAGCCAAAAAAAGATTAAACCCTATGGCTACCTAGTGTATATAAAAAACACCTAGTCTATAGAAAACCGTAAGAGCTCTATATGGAAGGCTCGTATGTGCAGTTAGGAATATCTCTGTCTCTAGTGTATAAATCTCGTCCGCAATCTTTCGCTCAGAGAGTGCATTAAATGACCCTCTTGCTCTCTCTACAAATTACTGCCAATTCTTACTTGTATCGGAAACCAATGAATTCTTCACAGTACGACCACGGACGGAAATACCAGGGGCACAAGTAAGAGAGGATAAATACTGGTGAGAATCATCCCACCCTTAATATAACAAAGAGACCATTCTGTTCCCAGTAATATGGGTTTTGTTTAATAAATGAACTCAATTTTTTATCTCTTATACACACAAACACGTATACTTGTTATCCAACACATATATAGGAACCTATAAGGTCCCTGACCGAATCAAGGCGACATATATACAAATTAGTATGGAAATATATATAACTATATTCACGGTCTATAATACTATATACTCAATCACTTACACTGTTGTTATTAATATTATATATATATTATAATAAGATAATTAACTGAGATGCCCAAGGAAAGAGAATTTATGCAAAGTTTTAATTACACTTAATTATTACCACTCACTATAAAGTATATAATATGTTATCACAGTAGTACCTATATAATTATGCGATGGATATTTAATATATATATATTAAGTCTATAATAGTTACTTTACTACTAAATGCTCAGCAAATAAAGTAATAATTGTGATATTCATTACTACTGCTATATACCCTACCACCTATATTAGCTTAGCGTGTACTACAAAATATCCATACATAACTCATCTCTCCCACCTTACCCCTATGTCAGTTTATATCTTTATCTTCCTATATCCTATTAAACGCCCCTATAATTTGCTCCATCCTCTATATATATATATATATATATATATATATATATAATATATTATTATATCATCGACTCCTGCACTCGTTGACATTATATAAACGATCTAATTTTGCAAATTTTAACAATGTTACGATAATATTTCCTTTTTTTTTTGCGAAAGTTGGTTCAAAGGACATGAAATTATTACTAATAAATGATAAAACGAAGAAAAATTGAAACGAAAAAGGTAAGGGATATTAGAACATACTGCCGCATATACTTTCATGCCTTTTAACACATTAAATACATCAGGACTAATTCCGTGCCCCCAAAAGAAAAAGGCGGAATTTGGTGTAAAATCCCCTGTGTGACATTATTTCAAGTCCCCCATGACAAATTTATACACAAATTTGTGCTCTATAGATATAATATCTCCTCTGTTTATCATGATAATTTACCGTACTAATTACACATTTGCATAACATAACATAATAAATAATATTTTTATAACAAAAAATATTTAATAAAACACATTAAAATAATTAAAATATTTACCTAAAATTTTACATGCACAGTGGAGAAAAAAAACTGATAACTTAAATATTATAAAAGAATGTGATTTGCTTAAAAATATCATACCGAACTTTATAGCGTACAGTAAAAAAAATGATAAACATTTAATCAGCTCTATTGTATCTTTCTCTTATGTTATGCGTGATTACTATTATCTCTATTTGTACTGTGTGTATTGACATAAAATCCTTGTATTAAGTTTATTTTAGCCGATACACACGTTACCTCATTTATTTCATAAGCTATTCATCTATAAAGTGCTATAGCATATTATATATTTTTCTTTCATTTTTTGTAAAAAGTTAGGTATAGACCTAAACATATAATACTGACCATAATCGGGTATAGTCTATATATAATGAGTAATTAAATACAATATATGTCACTTGTATAGTTAACTTTCTCTCCTCATCTCTCCCTTTGTAAATTTTAAATTATATCAAGTATTTTTTTATATATATATATATAGGTAATTCATTATCATGTATATATTTTCTACTCTCCTTCCCTATCTACACTCTATTATATCCATCCTCGTAAATATATTACTCGCAGATATAACTACTAAGAACATGATAATCCTCTAAAGTGTATTGTGTATAGTCCTCTCTCATCATAACATACCTACTAAATCCCCTCCATTCCTCCTATATTATATATCCCTCTCAAAAATCATATTATATTATATATATATATTATATTGATTAATATAGAATTACTACCATTAATATAGTTCTATATAACGGAATACTTTATCCGTGTGTTAAGTCTAGTATATGTGTTCGTTAATGATTACTAGACAGATGTGTATCGAAGATGACAGAAGGAGCCACCCCGAGTAGTAAAAGTAAATAAGAGTGCCCCACTTGACTTGGTCAATCAAAATTACTACACCGTAAAAAGATATACCGTCCTTGTCTCCAGAGGCTATATAATCACTAAAGACGCTATGTCTTAAGTAAAGTCTCTACTCAACTAATAACAATATCCACCGTAACCTAGCGCTGGTCTAGGCCATATGTCGCTATATATTGATGAGCTTCTTTTTTCTATGGACTTGAGTATATTATATAGGTATTTTATCTATATACATATATACTAAACACACATCCGAACTAATGTGTATATATAGTATATATACCCTCTCCACTAATATTATGTAGTATAGTATTACGGTTTAATACTAACCTAACTCTATATATATATAAGTATTCATTCACAAGGCACTTATATATATATATATATGTACCTCATAAGTCATAATAATTAATAAATGACCCACATTAATATAATTAAGCTAACCACTACATAAACATAGGTATTAACTACAGTACCCACTATTATAATCATGGTAATTTCATAATTTTGTTCAATGTATATCATACTAATATATATATAGTAATATATTATATAATATTAATATATTAATTCTAACTCAAATGTCATTAAGGCAATACCCTACATATTCTTATATTTAAATATGTAAAAATTACTATCATTTGTACATATATATATATCTCAGGCGCGGCTTTACGGGGAAGCACAGGAGGGCCGGGGCCTCCTCTAAAAAACCCTAAGTGCTAAAAACTTCATAAAATATTCAAAAATTTTATAATTATTTTTTTATTCTTAGAATATTTGCATGATAATGTATTATATAATTAAAATATAATTTAAACGCTAAAATTTTAAATAAGTTCTGGAACTGCCAATCCAAAAACTCATATTAATTAGTTTTACGTATACATATGACTGGTGAAGGTATACTCTTCTCCGATATAAGGTGTCATCTCTAAGAAGTGTCAAATAATTATAAGCTCTCTGCAAAAACTAATCTGTATGATACATGGCCAAATCCTGTTAAATAGGCAAACAGCCCTCTAACATTCTTCATTCTCTGGCGTACATCATTTTGATGGATTTTCCATTGTGACCTAAAAAGACATCCCTCTCCTGGATACATATCTGTACAAAACAATAACACCAAATATTATTTCACATACTCCAATAACACGCACAAAACCGTCTCAGCGAGTTTCTCCCACTATATTGTTTCAATAATATTGGACAGGCAATAAAAGGTTACTGAATAATTTTAAAATCATGGAATCTATGAAGAGAAGAAAAAAGTATTTAATTATTTATAGTATAATTATATTACTTAACTATAATATATATATATATTTATTGAACTAGTGTTAATAAATTTTATAAGATGAATAGAAACTACCGATTATAAAATATATATATTAAAATATCCTCTATCAAAAATGAATAGGTTTATCTATTGGAATAACGATATGCATGTGCGCCTGTGTGGCCCGTCCGAGCGGCTGCAGTCGGCTATATATATTTAGATGACGTAGAGGAGTGACTAGGTAAAGCAACGTGAGATAGGAAGTTGAACAGAACATGATCAAAGGGAGAGGTCGTATTCAAAGTGATTTAAGAGAGAGAGAGAAGAGAGACTTGTATAGAAGAGAGGAGAGGCGAGGAGAGGAGAGGAGAGAGAGAAGAGAAGAGAGAGAGAAGAGAGAATTATGCGCAAATTATGTCACAAAATCATGCTCAAAAATATTTTACGAACCGAACGTTTGAAACTTGAAAAGATGCATGAAGTATTTATTTAAAAAAATTATATAAATTATTATTTTAATTACTATAATAAGTAACTAAAACAGTGAATCGGCATCGACAATTGGAAGAATCGACATCGGAAGTTATTTTGGCATCATACCACCACTAACAAATCATCTTCATATATAATATTCAAACATCATTTAAAAAACTCTTGCCATAACATATATAGTCTACACGTAAGAAAAATCCTCTATGACTTCTATAGTGTTAAACTTAAAGTTGTCAATTATTATTAATCTCATCCTCGAATTGAAAATACCCGTGTTTTGTGATTTAGCGAATTAGAAAAACTGACGAAATTATTGATTATGTTTTGTGTATGTGACGTGATGATATCTGATAAGGATAATCCAGGTGAAAGAATAAAGAATTCTCTCTCTTCGTACTCTCGAAAACTCTCGGCAAAATAATAGTAATAATTAATAAATATTGTATTGTTAAATTATTATTAAAATTTTTTATAAATAAAATATGTATAATGACAATTGCTAATAAGATATTATATAATATTATTATAATAGTGATTAGTGAGATACCTAAGACTAGGCAATAATTAAACATAAGAATTTATATATCTTATAAATCAGACGATAATCCAAGTGATATAGGCTTAACAGATAACTCTCTTTCTCCGGCCATCTGATACAGTATTCTATCACACAGGCTAGGAAACAGAACTATAGTTAATTAAATCAGTGTTTCTTGCTCTAGCCTGTACACCAAGTATTGAAATATTAAGGTAATTAAACCTCGCCTAAAGTTGGATATGAAGAAGTATCACACTTATTCGCGATTTATAATGCTATTTAAGTATGGCATATTAGTGAAAATGGTTATGAAGTATAAACGTCTCAATATTCTATTTATATACAAGTTTAGTTACCTATAGGTATTATATTACTTCTCGAATTTTGTCCTCAATTTATAGACTTTCTTATTGTATAAATTATTGAATTAATTTTAACTCTTCAGTATATTTATCAGTGACTGAAGATTAACCCTTTATTATGCTCGTTATGGCCTGGCGTTAAATATATCCTCGTGTACTAAACTTTTATCCTTATAAGGGTTCCACGTACATATTAACTCAGATTGATAATAAGTGAGAATAGTGAGATTAATTACCAATAAGGCATATAAGGATTTGTGTCAATTTTAAGATAATAATTGTAACATCTTTTTAAGCTTAAATTTAATCATTTGAATTCTAGGCGTTAGATTTGGGTTGGATAAGCTAAAAACGATACTTTACGGTATTATCAAAATAGTTATTTTTAAATATTATAAGATAAAATGTTAAGTTCGTAATGATAAAATAACATTTAGTGAAATATATAATATATTAATGAAAATATCTATATCGCTTGTTTACCTCCGTTCTTTGTTTATTGTTTTTAATTTGTGGCCTGTTGGTTAAGCTTGCATTGATCGATTATTTAGAGTCTATTAAATTACCAGAAATTCTACCAGGAGTTTATTAGAATGAGGAAACCAAGTTCCAAGATTTATATATACAACATACTAATAATTTTATAAATAATTAATTATATATAATATTAATAAATAAATATAAGCTATAGCTACATTTTTTCTAAATATATTAAAAAAAATAAATATAAATTAAATAAAAAAAATAACATAATAAAAAATAATATATATAAAATAATATCCAAAAATAATAAAATTCTAACCCTAAACCCTCTACTCATATATATATATATATACGATTATATACTTAATAGAATTAGGATAGTGCTCTCCACTGCGGCTTTTACCCGGGTATCCCACTGCAGCGGCGCGGCTGCGTGAATATATATTTACTAAGTGTGTGAAAATTAATTGTTATAAATATTTACTATATAATTTTAAAAGTTATTTCCTCGATAATAAGTATAGTGTACATCTGAATAGTACTAATATTTTATATCATTATTGATAAATATTTGTTCCACATTAAACATTACGAATCTACCTCGACTAATATATTAAGTGAATAAACTATTATTATAACATCATTAATATATATATTATATATATATATTAGAACGCGATCTTGCTATACCCCGGTTGGTCAAAAAATAAGATAATTAAATATAATGATAAATAAATTATAAAAATTTAATCAAAATTACAATAATATTATATATAAAAATTAATTAAAAATTCTAGTATATAATTATATATCATATATATGTGTGATAATTAAAAAGATAATAAAATATTATATTATAAATAAATTAAAATATTGATCAAAATAAAATAAAAAATTAAAAAATATAAATAATAATATACATACTGTTATAATTATATGTTATAAATATTAGATAATTAAATATATTGAATATAAAGATAAATAATAATAAGATAATATATATATATATTATATTTTTATAGGTGTAAATAGCTAAACAAGTCACCCCACCCAATGCTATATTATATATATATAGTTACATATATATTATATATATTTTAACCTCATAGATATAGGTAAGTTTATATTGTACTATATATTTTTCTCAATAATAAGC
>JABUQX010002467.1:0-7500 GCA_015478945.1 Trachelipus rathkii | reverse complement strand
TTGCAGCACTCTTAAATGAAGACATTATTATTATTATTATTATTATTATTATTATTATTATTATTATTATTATTATTATTATTATTATTATTATTATTATTATTATTATTATTATTATTATTATTATTATAATTATTATTATGTTTATAACAATGTTGTTATAAAACCATTCGTCAGTAATAAAATTATTAGCGCTTTAATAAAAAATTTTAAGAATTTAGACGACGAGTAAGATAGGTTTGCAACATTGCCTGCTTCAGTTTTTGACTAACATCGTACATAAATCGGAAGCTTCGGAAAGCCTGGATTGTTTAATGGCTGATACATGTTCTGCCAGATGAGATACTGTGGAGGACGTTCGGTACTTAAAGTTAAAGTGATTTGCTCGTCCTACGTGTATCAGTCCAAGCTGACTCGTTCTTTTCATCGTTCGCATGAAACTTGCTCGTTTTTTTCAAAAACATACCGTAAATAGGGTGAACCTTAAACTTGTTCGTTGTGATATCCCCTTTTCCCTTCTTTCAGGCCACTGCTGTTCTGGGAATTCTCTTTCAACTTCTTTTTCCAACTGATATTTAATCTCTTTCTCTCTTAAACCCCACCTCTGCGCTCACCCCTTAAGAGATCTGCGTTAGTTTGGCGCTTGGGGGTTTTTTGTATATTTTATTTTACTCCCCTCCTGAAAAGAGCCTAGCCGTGGTGGTGGTGTTCGTGGTGATCTTGTAGAGGCAAAAAAATTATTAAAAATATTTAATTTTGAATTGTTTTTTTTTATTGTTATAAAATTATTTATTTGAGTGGAAAACAATGATTATGATCATCGAAATTAAGTCTAGACTGCATTGTTTGAAAATAATTCATGATTTATCCAATGGAAAAAAAGGTAAAATTTGTAATTAAAACTTTAAGAAAGGGAGAGAGGGGAATCATTAGTTTATGAAAAATAAAAAATATAAAGATATTCAAGCCGTTTTTTATTTCACATGTAAGTACTGCTGCCAAACAATTGCAAAAGAAGGAGAGGACCCCTCGCCCCCCACCCCCCCACCCCCCCAAAAAAAAGTTGCCTGCATCCCACTTTCCTGACCAAAACAAGTATTTTTTTTATTCTCTCCTTAGAAAGTAAGGATTAACTTTTTTAAATTTGAAGAATTAAAAAAAATAAGGAAATAATATACCGAAATTAATGTTTCCAAAAAAAATTAAATTTTAAGAAAGAGTCGCCACACTAAGACTCAAATATTTTAGCCTCGATTAAGAACTCATTGGACATGTTGGTTTAAGAATTGTAAAAACTTATGCTATTACTTCGATTCATTCGGTGTTCAACCTCCGACTGAATTTGAAAATTATATACAATGTGATATTGTCTATTCAATTTATTATTATCTATATATATATTTATATATTATATATATATATATATATATATATATATATAATATATATATAATAATATAATATATATATATATATATATATATATATATATATATATATATATATATATATATATATTATATATATTATTATATATAGCTATATATATAATATATATTATATATTTATAAATATATATATATATTATATACTATATTATATAATATATATATATATATAATATATATATACATATATATATATATATATACATATATATATATTTCTTACTAGGCTCGCAGGATAGGCACTATTGCTGCATTGTTTAGTCGGTCCAGCCTCGCTCTCCATTTCTGTCATCCGCAAAAGCGTTGTTCTTCAATCAGAGAAAGATGGCAAAGGGCTCTCCACCTCACCCTCCAACCTGCGCTCCTCGATCTTCCTCTCTGTTATTCTTCCGCTCTGGTCTCTCTACTCCCTACAGCTTTTTCGTGACCTAAAAATTTAAGCTGACCCTTTTCTATCTTATGATATGACCACCTCTGACCTCTCTTCTAATTTGCAGATTTCTCATCGTATCTCTTCTACTCTATGAGAATAGCAAGAGTTTTATTGACCACACTGGCTTGCCAGGCTTGTCGTTTGCATCTTCTCCTTTTATCTTTTATTCTTCCGGATGGACCTAGAACCGAGCTCTCACACAGAAGAGGCGGCCATTTGGGCATCTTCTGTCAGCGATTTCGTTGACAGTTACCCCTACGTGAGAGGGAACCAACACCTAGTATATATTTTGTTTCTTACGAGAGTGGAGCAACGAGGAAAATTTAATTGTATTGGCGGATAGTTGGTCATTAAGCGCACTAAAGACCGGTTTTTCTCCTGTTATCTCCCCACGGGGGATGAAAGTTGGAGTTGGACTGAAACCCATGCGGAAAGGAGGCCACGGATGGCCCAAGAGGCTGTATAGGAAAAAAAGTGGACAAACTTCTTCGAAGTCCTAAAAGGGACTGGGGATGGAGTTAGAGAGAGAGAGAGAGATTAGAGAGAAGACGAGGAAAGAGATAGAGAGAGAGAGAGAGAGAGAGAGAACTACGGAGAGAGGATAGAAGAGAGAGAGAGAGAAGAAACTGTTGAATTTAGAAGAGGATTGAAAGATTAACAGATCAAAATTCGAAAAAATGAAACGAGGTGGAGAGAAAGAAAAGTAAAAGAAATCATATGTGACAAATTCAATTCTAGTGCTGGGGGGAGGAGGGACCCACGAAATCCATCAAGTACTTGTTTCTTCGGTCACAGTACTGCTATGGTACAGGTTATTCACCAAGAGCGTAAGCACGCGCAGCAAGAAGTCAATACCACATTGCGGGGATATATATATATATATATATATATATATATATATATATATATATATATATAATATATATATATATATAATATATATATATATATTATATATATATATACTATATATATATATATATATTTACTGTAAGCATTGACCCATACAAAAGTTTCATATGTGGCAAATTTTCTTCTATGAAAAGGGGAAAACAAACATCCACAGTTCACTTTGATTTAATAATCGAATAAAAACTCGCTTAAGGAACGAAAAATTTATTTTTCACCATCTCCCGAGAAGTAAAATGTATCGTTATTTCGTGCCCGATCGAAGTGTAGGAGGGTTACTTTAACCTACAAAATTTAATAATAATAATAATAATAATAATAATAATAATAATAATAATAATAATAATAATAATAATAATAATAATAATAATAATAATAAAACAAAATGACTTAATAAAATGTATGAAACATGCTCTCAAACTTTAACCCAATATTTATTTGGGTCGCTCATTTTTAAAGCATTGGTATTTTTTCCCCCATCTCTTCCAAATTCAAAACTGCAAATGGTAAAGCGTTTCTCAACAAACACAACAGATTCACTAACTACCCACCACCCACACCCAGAAAACCCATTAGCCCCAAAACCAAACCACCCAACACACACCCCAAACCACAACACCACACACAAAAACACACCCAACACCACATCAGCCCTTTGGGGGGTCGGCCGCCTTTTTCCGTCTAGTAATATGCCTGTAGGCCTCAATGCAAGCATGTTCCTTACAAAAATATCGTACTATATCGATGCGAAATAGTATACAGGATTATTATTATATATATTATTATTATATTATATATTATATTATATTTATATATATATATATATATATATATATAAGAGATTGTTTGGCCCCCCCCCAAAAAATTCTTAGATACACCTGTATATATATTATATATAATATATATATATATATATATATATATATAGTATTATATATATATAATATATATATATATATATATATATATATATATATATATACCCTCTCTCTCTCTCTCTCAACCTTTCCTATCCCCTTCGATGGCTCTAATGTCTCACCGTAAACAACATGAACATTCTTGGACTAAACATAAATATTGAATTGTCTTTTGGAGACTTCATATCACATCGGTTGCTAAAATGGCCTCTAAGAGCTGGAAATTCTGTTCAGATTGTGTGAAATTTATTTCTTCTGCTCAGATACTCAGTTCTATATTAGGTCAATTATTCGCCCCTGTTGGATACTTCTCACATTTAGGTTGTATCGGTTCCACTCTCCTTTTGGATAGAGGTTGAGCAAGGCTAAGAGACTTATTTAACTTGTCCATACATTCTGACTCACATTGACCCTCTTTCTCTGCGAGTTGATATTGGTACCCTATCTCTTTTCCTATAGGTATTACAATGGCAGGTGCTCGACAGAATTGACCTCTCGCAATTCTCCACCACTGCGTGGCCCGTTCTTTATTCACAAGAAGGTGCCTTGACTCATCACACGCTGTTATGGTGTGAATTGGAGATCAAGGGATCAACTCGTTGGGGTGCCTCTTCTTTCCAGTCCAAATCTGTTTTTGTAGAACTCCTTGCCTTCATATATTTTCCCACATGGAGGGATTTGCGTTAGGATCGGACTGGGTTGGGTGTACTCCAGATTTGTTTTTGTTTTTGTTTTTTGTTAATTTTTTGTTTTATTTATTTTTATTACTTTTTTGCCCTCCTTTTGAAAGGGCATGCCCCGTGAGTGATATCATCGTGTAATATTATATATTATATATTATATATATATTATATATATATATATTATATTATATATATATATATAATATATATATAATAATATATATTATATATATATATATATTATATACCGTATATATATATACATATATATATATATATTTTTTTCTAGTATAAAAATATAAAAAAAATATAAAAATATAAAAAAGGAGGGTAGTGATAGTGAGGAGTGATGAGAGTATGATTGATTAATATGTATTATAGGTATATGATATAGTGGGGGGAGATATCATTTAATATTATTTTTCTAATAATTCTATTCTAATTGTTCATCGTGATATATTATATCACTATTTTAATAGCTACTCTTTTAAATTTTACCATTATTAGCGTCATTTTAGTTTATCAATAGTGACTTGGCTTATTAATAATATTTTATAATATATATATTAATATATATATATATAATATTATATATTATATATATAATATATAATAATATATATATATATATATATTATATATATTATATTATATTATATATATTTAATATATATATATATTATATATATTAATTTAATATAATATTATATATATATATTAATTATATATTATAGTATTATATATAATATAATATATTTATAATATAATATATTATATTATATATATATATATATATATATATATATATATAATATATATATATATATATATTATAATATACTGGCTTCTCTAATAGTATATATATACCGTAAGTTATTGCTTAGTGAGCTGGAAGCTCGCGGTATTATCTCGGAAGTAACGGAGTATTATATATATAATTATATTATATATATATATTATATATATATATTTATATATATATATATATATATATATATAATATATTATATATATATTATATTAATATTATATTATATATAAGTATATATATATTATATATATATTATATATATATATAATATTATATAGTATAATTTATGTGAGCTGCATATATGTGCAGGGGTGGAGCATGGGATATATAATGCCTCACTAATGGCCCCTATATATAGAAGAATCCTGAACTCTGAATATATATAATAGAGAAATAGATAATGTCTAGATGTTGTCACATAGTGGCTGGTGTCTAATAGGGATCTATATATGATAAGGAAACTGATAATAGTTGTCTATAGAATATGTTATAATATGAATAAGCTCGCTCCCTATGTAATTAATTGGCTATATAACGATATCTTTAAAAATATTTAACATTATATCTCTAAGAATAGGTTTTTAATGCTCGCTCCCTCATGTACTATCACCTTATTTGTGATATTTAGATAGTCAATCAGCTTGTTGTGCCATACTACTTATAACGAGCTCTGGCTCTTCTGCAGTATTCATTTCGTCTAGCTCATCTGATATGTCGAATGGTGCATTTTGGCGGCTGCATCTATAATAGCATTTGCTTATAGTGTATATAATTCATAGGTGTTTGATCTTATCCACGTTATTTTGTTGTTGGTGGTCTGATACTCTGTCGAGCTGGATAATATCATAGAACAATTGTGATTACTCAAAAGAAGCACAATCTCCTATTTGATTCTAGTGACGCGCCTACAATTTCCAGTTCGTTTCTATATGTAGACTCAATCAATACTCAAATCAGATTTTAAGGGTGTTTTTTTTATGTTTTGTCATTTTTTCATTTATTTTTTTTTTATTTTTTGTTTTTTTTCTTTAAAAATTGTTTTTTGTATATATATTTTGATATTATTTTATTTATTAAAAAGTTGTTTTTAGGATATATATATGTAGTTGTAAATATATATATATATATTATATATAATATATATATTATATATATATATATATATATATATATTATAATATATATATACTATATATATATATATAATATATATATATTGATTAAAAAGTGCCATAAGCAGGCAAAATTATATAATACAAAATACTGAATTTACACTTACTCTCAAATACTAGGTTGTCTAATAATTAGTAGCGGATATTGGTGCCGTGAAATAATAAACTAATAATAAATCTTTATATTGAATAGGTACAACTGTACCTAGTTACTTAAATTTAAATAATATAATATTAATAATAAATACTTAATAATTTGTATACTACAATTACTACTCCGCAGAATTTCCGATCGCAAACCTACAGGTATAAAGTATAGAGGTACTTCCAAAATATAGGAGCACCTCCATAAACAAAATAATAACTTTTTCAAACTACTCAAACTACTACATCATCTTACCAAATTCCAAATACTCAGAGCACCAATTTATTATTCCACATTAATTTTTTGATCCGCTTTTTCAAAACACCCCCACCCCTACGTCTTCGTTTCTTCACTCTTTCTTCTTTCTTTAATCCATTTTCTATCTTCTCTTTTATTACCTTTTCGTACTTAATATTTTAACATAACGTATTAGAAACTTAATAACTGTAAAGAAAGAATAACAAATTAAATAATCAAATCCCCAAAAATATAAAAACCCTATTCTCAACTACTAAACTACGTATTGTCTTTGGACAGTAATACTGATTAACAAAACTTGGACACATATCATCATCATTTCAATTTCATTCCTTTATATATATATATATATATATATATATAATATATATTATATATAAACTCAAATAAAGTAGCTACTTGACATGGATATATATTAGTATAATATTATATAGATAGATACTCTGATTCCAATACATGTCTGATAATAGATAATATATAATACAGTTTATATGATTGATATATGTAGATATTAAATAGAAAAATTATATGCTATGACTCAGATAAGAATAACTAGCCATTAGATTTGTCTTCCTTGTTACAAATGAATACTTTTCAATTTGTGCAGAATTATTTATTATAAATCAATGATTGTCGCAGATTGAGAATAAAATTTGGTGTGATCTATTACCATCATATTGTGATACCGTTTAAAATATATGTAATTGCGGATTATTGTCATAGC
>JABUQX010002466.1:17500-20712 GCA_015478945.1 Trachelipus rathkii | reverse complement strand
GATAGTTTGTTTCATTATATATATTTGTTTTATATTTTAGTCATTTTTTTGTACTATATCATTCTTACATTATTGTTTTTGTGTTTTTAATTACGAACCAGAAGTTCATATTATGGCAAATATGTTCAAATAAAGTTTTTTGGATTTCTGCGTATTCATTGATTCCTTCTTGTTTGGCTCTATCTTAAGAGAGCCTATTTAACATTGTTCTGATTTAAGAAATTGAGAAGAAATCATGCAAAGCCGATTTCAGCATATTGTTTTAAGTTAGCAATTTGAGAAGAAATTATATAAAATCAGAATCCCATTGCAAGTCATAAAAAGAAGAAAGAAAGATATCGTAAAAGCCATAAGAAAGAATTTCAAAGTCGTCTGCAAAACCAAGATGTCTGCCGTAAAGAAAATGGAAGATTCGCAAAATGGCACTCCTGTTATGTCCGTATATTCGACTTCTTTCGCTTCGTTGCTTGAAGCAAGCAAAATGAGGAAACACAAAAAATAAGAAGAAGGAATGTAGTGCTTTTATTATTTAAATAAGAAAGTGTTAAAATTTAATATTAATAAAGTGCTTTTATTAATTTAAAAGTATTAAATAAGAAATAAAAAAATAAAAATAATAAATAAAGAAAATTTTTTGGAGTGCCATTGATACCATTAGATTGCCAAATGTCGCTTTTTTAAAATTAAAGGTGAAAAGTATATTTGCAATATAATAATAATTGCCACATATATCTCTTTCTAAGTAAAATAAAAAATTAAAGTGTTTAATTATAAATATAAATGTTTATTGAAATAAAGTGAATACATATATGCGAATAAGCAATAAATAAAGTTAAATAAAAATTAAGGTAAAATGAGTTAGAATAGTGCCATTGAAGATGCAAATGAACTTGCACTAAAGAAGCAACCCAACTAATAGTGCCAATTTTGTATTGCTTAGCAAACAAAGCGACAAGGTTCACGACGAATCTAAATCATATTTAGAGAGTTGGCATATATCGCTACACGAGCAATTACGATAGTATAATTATAAATACATATAAAAATCTTTTAAAATTGTAAAACACATATTTTTTAAAGGTTGTTAAAACTTATTAAATGAGCTACAAAATCAAAATGACAAAGATTAATAGTAACTAAGTTGCTTATATTTTTTTTAATTTTGCTACCAGGTGCTCCGCAAATATAAAGAGTGCCACATGTCGCTATATTGCAATGTTTAGTATAAAAATTAACAAAAGAGAACGATACCCTTAATATTTGTTTTAAATAAGTTAGCTATAAAGATGATAATAATAAGAGAAAGATTACCAATATGTTTTAAAAAATATTTCTAAGAATAATAAAAAAAAAATAAAAATAATTTTAACAAAGGCTTTAAATTTTTCCTAAAGTTCTAATTAAAAGTGTATACCTCTAAAAATCGTTTTCTTTTTTGAAAGAAAAACTACATTTAACACTATTTAAAAGAATAACTTAAATAAATTTGATTAAATGGTAATAAAAAAAAAAATAATATTTTAACATTTTTTTATTTAAGTTTTTAAAATAGATTTTTTTTTTCTAGTAGATGTATATATATATATAATATATATATATTATATATAATATATATATATAATATATATATATATATATATTATATATATATATATATAAACATATATATATATGTTTATCTAAAAAACTTAAAATTAAACTATTATGATGGTCGATAATAGTATTTAGTAAATAATACATCGTCTACAAGTCGATTAACTTTATGCAACATTGTGCGAGCTCTTTAATAAATAGATTTTAAATGGATAGAATAATTCATGAAATGTTAAGCTCTTTCATATACGAAAAAAAGAATAGTATATAAGAGATATTAAATCATGGGTCTTTATAATATAAATAAATATAATCAAATATAGGTAAAATCGAAAAAAGATTTGAGTAGGTTTGAGATGTTGTTGTTAGCACTTTGCTGTTTAAAATTATTTGAGGACAATAGATAAAGTAATGAATATGTAGAGTTGGAAGTACAAAGGATATTAGACAGCCTTTTAATAGAAATAAGAGAAGCTAAAAGGTTAGTTGATAAAAAACAACAATTCATTTATGAAAAAGAATGTAGAGAATTATTGAACAATAATAAAAATAATGTTGACATGCAATCAACAGCAACGGTATTTGTAAAGGAAGAGACTGCAAAAACTGTAAAGAAAGATGCAAAACTAGAGACTAGAATAATTGAGAGAAAGCTATTCACAGTTAAAGCAGCTGTAAAAGAAGAAATTCCTTCAACAGTATGTAGCAAACAAATAGACATAAAAGTGGAAAATGTAACCACTTCTGTCGTTAAAATAAAAGATGTAGAGGCAACAGGCATACTTTCAAATAAATTTGCAATAAGTAAACTTAGCAGTACGAATTCTAATGAGAAGAATAAGAATAAGTACAAAAAAGCGGATTTTAAAAGTAATCTGCATTCACTTGTTGAAAAATTTACTATGGGAGATGTTTTAAATGCTTCTAAAACTAAGTCAAGGACGGGCACCCTGAGCATATCTAAAGCGAATTTTAAAAGTAATTTGCAAACGCCTTGTCAAAAAACCATAGAAATGAAGCTTTCTAAAAATGAAACTTTGTCAATGACGAGCAATCTTAGCACAACTAGAGAGAATTTTAAAAGTAATTCTCAAAGGCCTTGTCAAGAAACAAAAGCTTCTAAAGTTAAAAATAAAGTAATGAAGTCTCTTCCAAAGTTCAAAGTTCCTAAAACTGAAAATGAGTTTGAAGATATAAAAGATAAAGGTTTAAAAAACCATATAGATTTAAGACAAAACCTAAGTTGTAAGACAAAACAAAGTAAGATAAAACCTAAGTTGTTTTTTAAACAAAAAAAGATAAAACGTATTAACAAGCAAAGAAAGAATAATAAACTTTGTGAACCAAAGTTCAATAAGAAACAAGGAAGAAAAAGTACATTTCATAAAAAGAAAGACTTTTTCAATATAGTTAAGTTTAGTAAAAGAAAAATGAATGATTTCACGAAACATTTTTGTTTTCGAAAAGTCAGAAAGAATAAAATAACATTTTATATTCTTATAACCCAGAGAAAGTTGTATATAGGATTTAAATATGTTTTTAAATATTCATTTACGAAAGAGATTGAAATTTGATTTGATATTTTAGTTTAAGTAAAAGGAAAAAGAAATTTCATATTT
>JABUQX010002466.1:0-2500 GCA_015478945.1 Trachelipus rathkii | reverse complement strand
CCAGTGGATTCTTATGGCCCCTCGATAATTTTACCACTGTATAATATGTCCCCGATGCTATGTTATTTGCATAATAAAGTTACACAGCGTTATGGTCTTTTCTGTAACCTTTTTTATGTCAATGAAGCCAGTGATGCGCTTAATCGATGATAGTATATATATATAAAATATATATATATATATATATATATAATATGATATATATATATATATAATATATATATTAATAATATATAATATATAATAGTATATAAATAATAATATAATATATATATATATATTAATATTATATATATAATATTATATATATATATATATATAAATATATAAATATCATATATATAATATAATAATATATATATATAATTGAGAAATGCATTTTCCATGTTACTACTTCCTTACAATTATTATTATTAAAAACATAAGCATTCCCTCAGTTATTTAGCTTTAAAAAAAGAAGAGTATATAACATTAATATATTATTATACAGTATTTATTAACTTTTTTATTCTCCTTTTTTCTCGTAAAATATTTATAATACGTTTTAAATTAAACATTCCTTTTAAAAAATATTATATCATTATTCCAAGTTCATTAGATTAGAATATATAATATATATATATAATAATATATATATATAATAATATATATATTATATATAAATATATATAATATATATATATATATATATATATATATTTGTATGTATATATATATATATATATTATATTATATATATATATATAAAAATATATATAAATATATATATATAATATAATATATAATATAATATAATATATATATATTATATATATTTTATATATATATATATAATATTATATAAATATATCATAATAATATATATATATATATATATAATATATATATATATATATAAATATAATATAATATATATAAATATATATATATATATAATATAAATATAATATATATAGTATATATATATATATATATAATATATAATTATATATATATAATATATATATATATATATATAAAAAAAATATATATATATATATATATATATATATATATATATATATATATATATATATTTTATTATATTATATATTTTTTATTTATATATATAATATTATAAAATATATATATATATATATAAAGAGAGAAGAAGAGAGAGAGAGAGAGAAGAGAGAGAGAGAGAGAGAAGAGAGAAGAGAGAGAGAGAGAGAGAGAGAAGAAGGAGAGAGAAGAGAGAGAGAGAGAGAGAGAGAGAGTTCACCATAAAAATGTATGCACACTCTAATTAACAGATGTCATTCACGAACCTTCTGCAAAATTTGATCAAATAACGTAGGACCATTTATTCTTTTTAGAAGGTAAAGTGAGCGGTGTAGCAAACCTAGACATGCTACGCACATTCGTTTTTACTTGCCATCCATTCATTTTATAAAAGTGATAAATTTGTCTTCCAATAAGTCTGCACAACGTCACACTAACATGGTCTGAACGAGAATGTGTACTGAAACTTGATACGACGATGGCAGGTCCAGTTGATTTCCTCCCACTTTCTCCTGATTCTACATCTTTAGACTTTTAAATATAAGGGATAGTAACATATGATTGCCATTCTTGAAGAAATTGAAACATGTGCAGCGGTCCTTTGGACCTCTTTTCCAACATTTCAAGATCAGTGGTTAAGTTAGGTTAGGTTAGGTTAGGTTAAGTTAAGTTAGGTTAGGTTAGGTTAGGTTAGGTTAGGTTAGGCTAGGTTAAATAGGTCAATAATATTACATACTATTAATTAGCATAGGTAGTTAGGTTGCGTTACTAGTTACTTAGTTTATAAGTTAGGTTAGGTTACGTTAGATAGTAGTTCTCTGTACTAGTAAGTGTCTAGACTTTAATGTCATCCACTTTGAGTAAATTGTGTAGTTGTATCTATCTTAATATTTAAACAATGATTTTTGTCTATTCACATATTGTTTTGTTACTGTTAACAATATCTTTATCTTTCTTAACATATTTATCTTGATAAAAATATGAAATAATATATCATATTATATTATATAATATATATATAGAAAAGGGTGGCAGGTTTAAAAAAGATGAAATGAATAAGAAGAGAAACGATAGCTTTAAATGTAAGAATGAGCATGCAGATAAGGTGGTGAGAAAGTTGAAAAGGAAAGGATGATACGTCCTCAAAAGGAGGAGGTGTGGAACAAGAGATTTTAATATATTAAGAGAATGAAAACCCCACTTTGACGCCCTCAAAAGAAGAACTAGTACAAAATGGTCGACAAAAATGATCGAAGGCGTCAAATGGATCGACATATCTAAAAAAAAATATTGTTATTATAGGTCTAATGAATCAACAAACCATAACAAAACTTAACAAACTATAACTTAACTTAACTATAAACGTACTTAATATAACTTAACTTACTTAACTTAACTAACTTAACTTAACTACTTGACGTACGTACGTAACGAAACGCCCTAAGCGTATCTTTCTCTT
>JABUQX010002465.1:52500-58118 GCA_015478945.1 Trachelipus rathkii | reverse complement strand
ATTGTTTCATTTGGGCAATATGTATTAAAATGCAGGATGTTATTTAAATCATCTATATTAAGTTGTATTCAGTATTAGTATAAATCAGCAACAACATTGAATTTAATTTGGACATCATGTATTATTAAATATATTTCAAACTGAAACATGCTGGATTCGTAAGATCTTAAGCAGTATAAGAAGGTAAATTGTTTGTCCTCTTACTTGTATTTGGTCGGAGTAATCATCTCTATATGTACCTCGTGATGTGATTGTCGAGAATTATTTTATCGTATTTTATTAGTATTGAAAACATGTTTTTCATATCCTGTGAAGTCTGGTTAAGTTCATTATTGAAATCTTAACATACTATGTGAAATATTTATTTTAGAAAGTACAAATAAGGATAGCATAAAACTGTTACTATTTAAGTTAGAGATTAATTAATCATACTTACATATTAATTATTAGTATATAAATATAGTATAGTTACTATATATGATATATAATTTATATATATATATATATATATGATATATATATATATATATATATATATATTATAACATATATAGTATAAGTATATTATATATATAAGGGTAAAATTAAATATATACAAGAGTTTAAATTATATTTACAGGTGATGCATTAAATTTGTTCACAATATAAATATAATACCAGGAAATTTATTATATATAACACTCTTGTATATATTTAATTTTAAGCCTATATATTTATATTAGTATATATATATATAATATATATATAAATATATATATAATATATATAATATTATAATAGTATCAATATTATATATATATAGTATATATACTATACTAATATATTACTATATATATATTATATAATTAATATATATATATATAAAGTTATTGTAAGATAAGATTAATGAAATTCTCTTATAGAATATCAAGCTTTTTATTCCTTATTTTCTTTCTAAATAAATATTTACATTATGTTAAGAGTTTAAATAAACGAAACCCATTCGGATATGAGACACATTTTTTTCATACCTAAAAGCGATAAAAATAATTTCTCTGACCAGTCCCCCACATTACGAGTCATATAGAGATAAGGGATTATCTCGTCAATCAAAGTAAGAAAACTATTTCCTTCTTATCTGCTTAAAGGATCTTACCGACCAGCATGTTTCAGTTTAAATATATTTATAATAACAATGATTCTTGTCTAGACTGGAATTACCTTTTGACCTGGTATGAGGCTTAAATCAGCCTGGGAACAAAAAGGTTATCCTAAATTTAATAAACCTAAATTTATGCTAACGTAGTTATCGTCACCACATTTTCACAGAAAAGGTCAGTTTCGAAATAATATTTTGACCGGAATTAGGGCTCTAAATCGCCCGGGGTACAAAAAGGATTATCCTAAATTTAAGACTAAAGTAGTTATTTCAACAAATTTTACAGACGAGGGTCAGGTCCAGTTTCGTACGTGTAAGAGTGCGGGTTGTTTGAAATCCAGCGTCATGGATTTATTCACGAAAATAGATAATAGCAATAATAAAAAAAATAAGCAAAATCCGAAAGATTTAAAAAACTTGAATTATTTTCAGTTAACATCGTAGCGAAATAATATAAATGCTAAGTTAATAGTTGTTTATTTTAAATAAGAACTTAGAAGGATTTTAATAAATATATGTTATGTTAGCATCGAAAGAAACTTAATTTTGTTATTTTTTTAATATTTGTATTACATGGCTAAAGATGATGTAGAAGCAGTAATCAATAGAACAAAACGTGCATAGCTTGGTGTAGAGGGGTGCTAGGGGCTAACCTTGCTGATTTACTGATTTATTGCTTTATATGGTGTATTATAAATAGTTTAAGAATGAAAACTCACTAAAATCTTTAGTAAAATTATATTTTAAAACTTGAAATTATAAAATTTATAAAAAAAATATTTACAAGCATTTTACAATAAATTCTTTGTTCAAAGATAATGATTGATTTATTATAGAAGTTTTAAGAAACTTTGAAATAATTTTAGTTATATTTGAATGAGTAATATAAATGTACGTGTTAATTAAAACATAAAAATGTTTTTAAATAAATTAAATTATATGTGTAAGTCAGTGTGCGTGTGTGTGTGGGTGTCTGTGTGTGTGTTAAGTAGAATCTTGTGTGTGAGTGTAAGTAATTCTGTGTGTGTAAGTAAATCGTGTGTGTGTAAGTAAATCTGTGTGTGAGTGAAGTAAATCTGTGTGAGTGTAAGTAAATCTGTGTGTGAGTGTAAGTAAATCTGTGTGAGTGTAAGTAAATCTGCGTTTGTAAGTAAATCTGTGTGTGAGTGTAAGTAAATCTTGTGTGAGTGTGGTAGATATCTGGTGTGAGTGTAGTAGTAAATCTGTTGTGAAGTGTAAGTAAAATCTGCGTGTGTAAGTAAACTTGTGTGTGAGTGTTAATTAAAATTCTGTTGAGTAAGTAAAATTCTGCGGTGTTGTAAATGTAAATTGTGTGTGAGTGTATGTAAATTTGTGTGAGTGTAAGTAAACATCTGTGTTAGTGTAAGTAAATTCTGTTGTGAGTGTAAGTAAAATCATTCGCGTGTGTAAGGTAATATCTGTGTGTGAGTGTAAATGTAAGTATGTAAGTGTCTATGGGTAAATGTAGGTGTCATAGTGAAATGTGTGTATAAGTTCATAGTGAATGTGTGTATAAGTGTAGTAGTGTGTGTGTGTGTGTGTGTGTGTGTGGTGTGTGTGTTGTGTGTTCTATAATAAGTAATAACAATAGCATGAAGTTAAAGTAACAACTATAGTATAGAAAATAAAATAATAAATAAAAAATAATAATAGAAAATAAAGTAAAAAGTATAATAATAAAATCAATAAAAAGTATTAAAACAAAATAAAAACAGAATGTTAATAAATATAGTCTGAGATATATGAGTTAAAACATATGAGTTAAAACAGTAAAGGGCAGAAAGTAAAGCAGTAAAGCAGAAGTTAAAGCATAAAGCAGAAAGTTAAAGCAGTAAGCAGAAAGTTAAAGCAGTAAAACATGATTCAGCAGTAAGCAAACGTAAACAAAAGCAATACTTAACCCCCTTGGGTGTGAGGTCTACACTCTATAGATTTACTGATTGTAGCTGCCTTTAAGGTATGTAATGTTAATTAAAAAATATGTGAGTAAAGCAGTAAAACATATATTAAAGCAGTATAAACATGAGTTATAAGCAGTAAAACTATGTAAGTATATAGCAGTAAAGCATGTAAAAACAAGCATACTTCAAAGTCCGGTCCTTGTGTTAGGTAACACCTCTTTATTGATTTAACTGATTTACTGTCGTTTAAGGATATGCTATGTGTTGAATATTATGTGATGAATTTAAGAGAGGATTATAGAATTGGTACTAATGGTGGTAGTTAAAGCAGTTAAAACATGTTAAGCAAGTAAAAGCAGTAAAACAAAGCATACTAATCCCCCTGAGTGTTAGTAAGCACTCTATTGATTTACTGTATTTACTGCTTAAAGGTTAATTAAGGTTTGTTAATGGTTTTTAGGTAAAATTTCGTTACAATGTAGTAAAAAAAATGATTATATATCATACACTCTGGAATTTTTTTTCTCTTACATACAATTTTAAAAATTGTATATAAAAAAGTTATTAAGTAATTAGTATTAAGTAAAAAATAATGTAATTAAATATATGTGTTAAATAATAGTCTGTAATGAGTTACCGTTTTAAGGTTCGCGAAAATTTTTAATAAAAAATGTTTAAAGTAGAAATAAAAATGAATGACTCATAGTAAATATTTATTACAAAAAATTCTTTGAAAGTTTTAAGTGTGAAATAAAAATGAATACTCATAGTATATCTATAGTATATAAGGCGCACGCGGCTGGCGGGAAATATTGCGCCTGCGGCGCTCGGCCGGCGGTGGTACTGCTCGGGTATAAATGGCGCCTGGCCGGGCGCACGCGGCGGCGGTTACGCGGAAATATTGCGCCGCGGCGACGCGGCGGCGAGCGCGGTGAACGCGCGGCGGGGGAACGTCGTTTGGTGCGCACCTGCGGTGCGGGTTGGTTGTCTTTGCGCGGGAGGGCGCACGCTGCGCCTGGTGGCTAGCTATGATTCTATGGGGAAGACATTAATATTAACTCTGTTCTTTGATTTAGGGTAGAGATGAGCCATCAAAAGATTGATTTCATCAAAGATAATCATCATATAGATGTATCAAATACGATCGTCATGCAGAGAGTATGAGTCATCAAAGATGAACCTTCAAATTTGAGGCATCAATTTGAGGCAATAATGCTGAGGCATCAAAGTTGATGCGTATCAAAGTTGACCATCATAAATATCAACGTTGTGAGTGTAAACGTAATGTGTATCGTGTGTGGTGTGTATGTAATGTGTATGGTTAGTGTAAGTGTCTATGAGACAGGTAGTAGTGCTTATATAGTGTCATAGTGGTTGCTGATAAAGTGCTCATAGTGAATGTGTGCATAAGTATTGTCATAGTGTATGTGTGTAAGGTGTGTGTGCAAGGTAATTATATGCTCTAGTAATGATAGAATAAGACTAACTCTTTCTTTTACTTCATAGCTGCGTTGTAATATCACAAGCGAATCCTGATGATATTAATGAATATGGCTTAGTCGCCACACATTAGGTGCTAATTCTAGGCTCAGGGAGGCTAGAAAAAGGCTTGAAAAAAGGGGCACTCAGTGGCACCTATGGTCACGCACTTGCACTTCATTGTCACTTCACTTGCACTCCATTGGCACTCACTGGCACTCATTGGCACTCATCTGGCACTCACGTTGGCAACTGCAACCTGGCACCACCGTAGCACTGCATCTAATATCTCAAGAACACTAAAGAAACAGTGACCAGATACTTCTTACGGTGATTGGAACCCATCATATGCCATCAAGTTTTGAGTGTTGATTTCACACTTTGGTAATATGGGCAAGTTCAAGTCCGAAATATAAATTTTCGATTAAGGTTAAGACATAAAAAAAAAGGGGGCTAATCCCTAAACGTGAAGACAAAAAATTTACCCGGTGGTCAAATATTGACCATGGAAGACCCAAAGGATTGGTCTTGTGTTTGTACGTTGTATAAGTGTAAATGTAAGTGCAAGTATCTATGGAGGAGTGTAAGTGTCATAGTGAATGTATGTAAAAGTGTCGTGTGTGTATGGTGTGGGTGTGTGTGTGTGTGTGTGGGTGTGTGTGTGTGTTGCGCTCTCGCGTCGTCGTATGACAATGTGACCGAAATACATGGTTCACACAAGTAAAAGACATCAAAATGACGGCTATAGCCCCGTAAAGGGTCCGGCAAAATTACCGTGGGCAAAAAATGACCCATGTAAGATCACAAGGTCAAGGCGAAATATCATGGTCAAACAGTAAATACTTCACAAAGGCTCAGCCCTAAATGAAGCCCAAAAAATTATCCTGTGGCAAAAAATAACCCACTGTGAAGACCAAAAGGCCTGGTCGAAAAAAATTAAGGGTGGGTCGTACATACTGGTTCTCTTAACTCAGACCGTTTGGACGCAACCCTTCTTCGAGGTTGCCGAAAATCAGGTGTTTGCCGAAAATAATTGGGGTTGCCCAATAATTCAGTGTGTTGCCAAAATACCGTGCCAA
>JABUQX010002465.1:40000-50000 GCA_015478945.1 Trachelipus rathkii | reverse complement strand
TTTTGTACGTAAGTACCTTAAGGCAAATTCTTTTCCGATTTTTCTTCTATATTTTCTTTCTCTTTCACCTTCAACTCGCATACCCTAGTTAAAGTCTCTTACGAATATAGATAGTATAGAAGTATAGGAATATAAGAAAAGTATTTAGATTATTAAGAAAAGTATAGAACGTTGTGTATTAATGTTATAACAGTTTTTTGCCCTCGAATATATATATATATTAGGGTTGGCCAACGCACCGGGTGCGGTGCGGTGCGGTGCGTGGTGCGCTCTTACAGGGTGCGGTGCGTGCGGTGCGCATCAAAATTTCAGCGACCGTGGCTGCGGTGTCGGATGCGGTGCGGAAGAAATAAAATAAATAGTGCGTCGGTGCGGAGCAACGAGAAAATATAACGGTGCGGGTGCGGTCGGTGCCTGGTGCGGTCCTTGGATCGCACCGAACCGCACCAGCTTCCCCGAAAAACTTTTAAAAAGAAAAAAGAAAAAAGAAAAATAAGTATATATATATATTAATATCATATATATATATATTATATATAATATATATATATATAGTATATATATATATTACATGATCTCTAAATAGTATTCTCAGTAGTAAATACAAAATAATTTTTTATATAATATATATATAATAATATATTATATATATATATATATTATATATATGTCTATATATATGTGTGTGTAGCAGGTTTACAAAAGTTATTTTTGGAGCAAGAAAATTAACGATGTAGGAGCAATTACGTTAGCAAGTCTGAATATTTCTAATAATCCGACGGTTATCAAAATTAACATTATGATAGGTAAATCAAATGAGTTTCCATTTTACGTAATGTTCTTGTGCCATCATTATTGGTAAACTACTTTCTCTGGATGAAGGGAGTTCCGTAGGTAAGGTTCTAAAGTTATTACTATTTTCTCTTCGGATTTTAAGCAATAGTTACTTCTATCCCAGCGACGGTCAATTTTCTCTCATCGTGATTGAACCTTCGCGCTATATTTAGCCGGCTTGCCAGGCTGCCTTTTTCTCTACAGAAAACTTCAACTTGCTATTGAGTAATAATTTTCACAATGGTAACTCCATGACTTCCTTTCCTCTTCCCACAAAAACCTTCAGCAGGTGCTTTTTAAGATAAAGGGAATCGAGAGATACCTGCCATAGTTCTTTCCAGCGAACTTAACCTTATATGTGTTTTCAGAACTCTTAACTTTCACAAGTCAATTTCTAGAACTCATCTAGAGATGCACTTAACATCGCACCGCATATTAGAGACCCCGCTAATGACTTGTCATCCTCGCTCAAATCTTGAAAGGTCTCACCGCATGTTTCCTTTTACTTTATATGCCTTAGTCCGTTCGAAAGCTGGACTATGGTGTTGTAGTATAGGTTCAACCTCCCAAACTCATACACTTGTAGATCCCATCCAAAACGAGGCGATTCCGTATCTCCAACTGGAACCTCCGTTCGTCTCCCCGTGAGCCTTGAAGTGGAATCGCAATGTGATGCTTACCCTCTCTTCGAAGAAAACATCCTGTGCAGTAGTAGTACGCTTTCAAACCTCAATACCGTCTACTCTGAACACCGATTCTGCAGGAGATTCCTTCACAATCCTAATTTCTGGCGATTTGCAAAAACAGTTCATAACATCTTATTTTCCTAACATACCTTTGCAACAAGGTGCTGCCCTTTCTCTTACGAGAAGGTAATACTTGGCTATTCCCGGCTCCCACCATTTTGCTTGGCCCTGACTTTCTCTCTCCAAATTTACGCCACTTCCTCTGTTTTTTTTTATACAGTTACACCACTCACGGGAGACCCTATTCAAGGAAGGGAGTGTTGCATACAACCTCAATATTCATTGCACTAACTCAAATACGCAAAGCAGCACAGACGCAGGCTTTAAAGTGAGACGAGATTAAATCAGCATGAAACACAGTAAGATGGAAGCAGAATCCACAGAAAACAGAGGTGGCAGGCAACAATAGGAAGCACCGCAGCGGACTAGCCTGGAGTTACCCAATATCAACACAAAACTCAGGCGCTGACACAGCACCCTTGTGCTAGGCAGCGGCGTCGTAAGTGTGTGGACGCCGAGTTGCTGTAAGCTCACTCGAGCAACGCCGTCGTGGTACCTAAGAAAAGAAGCATAAACACCACATCGTGCGCACATACGAGAGAGGTCAAGTGAACTGGAAAGTACAGCACAGTTTATAAAGCCTTTTGGCTTCTGACTCGACCCTATCCACAAGCCGGGTGAACCAGGATGCCCCCTCCCCAGATATGTGAGCAGCTACTCCATATAAGGACGTGATGAGGCCCTTGGTTACGCGGAGCAACGTGAGAACAGGAAAACGTCTCGAAGCCGAAACAGAACTCCAGTTTCTCTTTGAAGGCGCCCAAGCAACCGTTTGTGATGCTGAAAGTTTCCAAGTCATTCGTTTTTTTTGTTTATGCAATACCAAGGATTTATATGCCACAGAAACACGCAGAGACGTCGAAAAGATCAGGAAAGTTTATAAGTGTCTTAGAGAGGCGAAATTTGTAGAAGTTGTTTTTTAAGAATTGAATTTCACGAAGGTTGAACGACACCATCCCAGGAAATTCTTATCCAGATCAGCGGAGAATATGAATTCGGAAAGATAAGACGAGAGCATATTCCTAGAGATAAAAGAGCTGGAACAGGAATGAAATGATTGAAGAATAAGGGTGATCACGCTTACGAGTGGATAAGTTAGTTGTGCAGCATAGATATTAATGAAAAGTAGGCATAAAGTAGGAGGTAAACAGGACCCCTAGGAAACAACCACTATTGATGAAAAGATCGCTCTCATTAACGAATTGCCGATATTAGACTTGATTCTAATATGAAAACTAGAAATACAGTAAGACAAAGAAAAGGGAGGAAACGGGCAAATAAAAATGGGAAGCTTGGAGAGCAGCGACGCGTGCAATACCCGGTCAAATATGCTTTGTGAATATGTCAGCGCCACCCTGCAAGTCTCCCCGTAGTTTCTGAGCGCGAAAACCATAAAATACATTTAGTATAGGAAAAGTTATTCGCCAGTAGACCTCTGAGTCGGCCTGAAAGCCATACTGGCGATCGGAAAGAGTTGACTGAAATTCCAGATGATCTAAAATGAAGTTGAGAAGGGTTTCAAAAGATCTGTGTAGATAAGAAATAGTCAAGTGTGGAGAGCTAGTCGGTGCGATAGTAAAAGGATCACAGCCGCTTCCTTTTTCGGGATAGGTTGGACATGTGTGCTTCCAATACTGAGGGAAAGTATTAGTATTTGGAGACATATAGGAGAAATAGTTGAACGGAGGGGTTGGGGTCAGAAGAAAGCACACTCCCTCAAAAACTCGGAGAGGAGATGTTCATCCGGGCCAGCCCGCCTGTCCTAAGTTCAATGAGATTCAGGAGGCCCATTGCACCTGATCAAGAGTGTATCACCGGCAAAGGCCGATAGGGCACTGATGAGAAGAGGAGGAGGAGGAATGCCAGAATCTTCTAGGTGAGTTAGAGGAAATAGGAGGCCGAAGAGATGGCCTTTTCAGTTGGAGAGAGAATTAGCAACCGAACCATCAGATCGAATAAGAGGAGGAAAGACGATTTAACAGAAGTTGTTAGAGATGTTTTTTTGCAAAGTAGGCCAGAAAGATTTATATCAAGTAAGGGACCAACCGAGATTAGACCACACTTGTTTGATGAAAGCCGCCGTCCTGGTGTTCGACGAAGAGTATCCCTGCAACATTTCTAGCTGAATGAAAAATTAGCAAGAGTGATTAGAAGGAAACGAGAAATTTTTTCCACTTCCCGATTCCGCACTGTTCCTCTTCTACCAAATTGACCAGAGAGCAAGCACGATCGAACCATGGATTATGAGAAGAGAAAGAATTTAGTCGAAGAAGGAATACCTGCTCATGCCATCAACGATTAACGCTCCACTTATCGGCAGAAGCTGTAAGCGTCACCTAGAGTCAAGCAGTCATTCAATAAGTTAGCGGGTAGATAGCAACGCAGGCCTCCCAATTCGCGGCCCGATCAAAGTGCCAGACAAAACGCCGATAGGCAGATGGAGCTGTTCGCAGAGAAAGTAATTAAAATTAAGATATCAGGTTGGTGGTCAGATTTACCAATATGAGCGAAGGTGGTGTATTTATAGAGAGCAAGAGGACTAGTAGTGAAACATAGGTCAAGTGTGTTCAAGAATTGGTTGGACGATCCGTAACGTGTGTGGGTTCTTTAATTAGGTGCTCCAGATCGTTGAGAATGCTGAATGATTCGGCCTCCTCCCCACCTATAAATCAGTATGAGAGACCCCAACCATTCGGTGTTGTGTACATTGAAATCCCTTAAATAAGTGACCTCAAGTTTGGATAGAAGATAACAGTCCTCGTGATGATGTAATAAGATATTCAGCTAAAAAGGCGTGCAATCTGTTTCTGTTAGGTAACAGTAGCAAGAAGCACACGATTATGTAGTAGAAGAAGAAAGATAGTAAAGTCTGTTAGCATGCAATTCCTGTCTCACTCGTAGTTCAGAGTGAATTTACTCTAAGTGTTTACTGACGGCTCTAAAACAGGGGACATCATGATTCAATTTTTATGGCAGAATTAATGGTTATAATGGTTGTCCCTTTCTCGGAATTCTTTCCTTAACCAGACCACTCTATTCATTTTTCAATTCGCTAAGCGCTGCTCTCAAAGAGCTTAAACCCCTTATTCTAAAAACAACAATGTAATCCGTGCAAATAACAGCTTCCCGTAGAAAAACAAACTCCTCTATTGTGTGGACCCCTCTCCATTTAGGGGTAACTAGCAATGAAACCGCTGATGAGAGGCAAAATGGCTCTTCTTCTTTTAGGAGCTTTCCAGGTACCTCTTGGATGCCATTCGACAAGGCACCGTCCACCAAGCCTGATGTTATCTCTGCTCATCCGACAAGGCTTTATAAGGAATATATAAGCGAGCATTTGGTGAGATGTCTTCCTCTTCACCAACGAAAGCGCTTACCTGAGGTGATACTTGCACGCCTCCATTTGGCCAAACACAATCCACTCACAGTCACTATATGTCACATAGACCTCTCCATTGCCAAATTTTGTCGTCGCGCAATATGCTCGCGCAATCTGTTGTTATATTCTTCTTGATTGTCCCTAACATGAACCCTTGGCCGTCGTCCCATTTTTCCTACTTTAATGAATCCATAACACCTTCTAAAAGATATCCCATAGCTTTATCTGAATCTTCCACTTGCAATAACTAATATTTCCTTTGTATCTCCAAACAGAAGTGAATATTCTTTATACAAATTAGATTTTGTTACTGTAGATATTTAGGACTATTTATATATGTAAGGATATTTAATTTAATTTAGTTTTTCATTTATTTGTGACTGACATATCTCAATTTTGCCATTGCATGAGTTTCCTTGTACATTTATAATATGTATGTGAGAGGACCCACCCATAGGAGTTGATTTACCTATGTGGCCGCTTTCTTTTGCGAAACCGTGGCTGGTCCTGTAACATTGGATTTAAAAAATGGTACCAATAAAATGATAACGAAACCATAATTTAGAAGGAAAACCTCAATATCATCTCTCTCATAATTTTTATTCTTGACTGTAATTGTCTGAGGATATTAATACTTCTTCAGAGTTACTTAACGAGAAGGATGAAAAAAAATTGCTTAATGCGGATTATCATATATGATATATTTTAAATGTACTTGGAGTACAATGAATACATAAATTGGTTAGATAGAAATGTATTGTAATGGGAGAACATTTATTTTATCTCAGAGGTTATCATCACTGGCAGAGAGATTCATTAAGTGTTCTTTAATAGAACATGTAACATATAAGATTCAGTAACTTGGTCATGTACTTACTGGAAAGCTAGCGAACTTTAATTCTGGCCTTGTAATTTATTTAGTCTTACTACTGAGCCGTGTCGAATGACTAAAGTGTTGCGCAATTGGCCTATATTTTCGAGATAGAAAACTTCTGCTGACTCTTGTTGAGATATCACATACATTTCTAATTTAATGACGACGGAGTTGGTCGTGGCTTCACATCATAGAAAGAAACATATTGTTTCTCTATATGCAGCAAGCAAACTCCCATGACACATAACATATCTGGAGATGGTTCCACTTTCGCCCACATTTCCATAAATACGTCACTTTACCAGCTATCCTGTATGACGTTCAGTAAGAGGTTCAGAGCACATCACAAAAAAATTTTATCTTCTGAAATAATTGTCGACGTAATGACTACTCAGAGGAAACAAAGAACTCCCGATGAAAATCTAACCTCGTCGTGGGAAAGCTAACTGGATGATTATTTTGATAAAGGTAATTAATTCTGAACTTTAGTTTTAACTCTATCATTATATTTTCTTTCAATAATATAAATCTGTATATTTCCTTGAGTAGTCGTGTTGATAAGAGACCACTACTTTCTTTAGCCGTAAAATACCCAAAATTTCAACGTCACGAAACAGAAGATCACTCCATTACTATAATTTCTGTATATTTACTATATCCATCCTTATGATTTTCGTTTCATTGTCCCATATATTCGTTTTTATATTAGTTTTAGAGATCTGCTTCGTTCTTAAAGCTGAATTGGGATCCTTTTACCGCTTTTACTCATTTTCCTTCTACATTTTCCTTGTGTTTGTCGCTGAGTAGTTCTTAACTCCGATGTCCTTCATCTTTCGAGAAATAATTACGATTGCAAATGTACGGTTTGCGTTGTCATGGAAAACAATATCGAAGTAATTCAAAACCACACTGGATAGGGATTGCTATTTGCGGAATTGTTCAACAGTTGATTTTCGAGATATACTTCACAAATACGAGCGTATCAATATTAATATTGCTAGAATTCGATTGTGACTCAAATTACTGTTACTACCTTGAGACGGAACTAGTCTACTGATTCTAAGTAAATTTCTCACAAAGTTGTTAATTTCTAACAAGTTCAACAAGGAACATTCATAATTTCTTAAATGTTCTGACTTGCAGTGCAAATAATCTACAATTATTCTTTAATATTTGGAATGCGAAAAGTCAATTGCGGATATTTAAAAACATTGCGAATATATATATATATATATATATATATATTAATATAATATATCTATATAAAATTAGTATTACCTATATATATATAAATATATATATATATATATATAATATTAATATATATATATAAATATATATATTATATATAATATATATATATATATATATATATATATTATAAAATATTAGCCCCCCAAGCCCCCCCCCCCCCCCCTTTCGCTTTAAGAAAAAAAGGAAGTCCACAAAATCCCCCCCATATCTCAAAACTACAACAGCTCTACCGGAAAAAGGAATACAATGCTGGAATGCTGGCAAAATTTAACCGAGGAAACTGTAAAAAAAAAAAAAAAAAAAAAATAAAAAAAAAAAAAAAATCGTCGAACTACAAAAGCTCAGGGAAAAGAAATCAGATTTTTGGAACTTTGTAAAATTTTAGTTAATGAAAATGTAAAACAAAAAATAAAAAAAATTAAACATAAAAATTGGCTATTTTTTTTGGGGGGGGGGGGGGCGGGGACATACTCATAAGTATATATAAACATATATATCAAGTAATTATGATATATATTAATATATATTATATATATATATATAATATAATATATATATATATATATATATAATATATATATATATATATATATATATATATATATATATTTTTGTAAATGGTATTACCATACCCCGTAGGGGAGGGGCGGAGAACCCCGCGACACCCAAATACCAAAGAAGCGGGTTCCGGAGGGGACATAGTCCTACCCCGTAGTTCCCGGAAGGCCGAGAGACCCGACTGCCTGCTATCTGGTGGCGGTATACCCTTGGGTGTATCTCTTTAGTTTAAAAAAAGCAAAATTTAATAGAAAGTCCTTTATTTTAACGAGTAACCCAATAAATAGACTCTAAATAGGGTCTTAATCATATTAAAACTTAATTATTAACGTTTACTTTTTTTAATTTTTTTAATTGCTATAATATTTATTCTCTAAAAGTTTACCAGGATTCCAAAAATGTATTCCTTTCACTGTAGCTATTGTAGTTTTGAGATATAAATTTTTTTTTTTTTACGCACTAAAATGATCCAGCATCCAGCATATGTACTTCCTTTTCCCGGTACTGTTGTATGTTTTTGAGATATGATGGGTGGCTCTTTCTAGAACGCTGACATATATATTAATATATATACGTATATATATTATATTATACGATATATATATATAGATAGTATATATACATATAATATATATATTATATCTATATAATATAATATAAAATATATATATATATATGTGTGTGTGTGTGGTGGTTGTGTTGTGTGTGCGAATGTAAATAATCTAACAGTATTTTGTGTAATATTTGCAATGCGACGTCAATGCGAACATTTTATAAAATGCGAATAATATCATATAATATAATATAGTATATCATATATAATATATATATATATATTAATAGTATATATATATAATATATATATTATATATATATATAATATATATATATATTATATATAATATTATTATATAAGGATGAAAATATTATTATATATATATATATATATATTAATATATATCATATAATATATATATATATATATTATATATATATATATATCATATATATATATATATATATATATATATATATTTGTGTCGTGTTGTGTGTTTGTGTGTGTATATGTGTTGTGTTTGTGTGTTGTGTGTGTGTTGTGTGTGTGTGTGTGTGGTGTGTGGTGTGGTGGTTTATGTGCAGTGTGCTGTGTATTATTCTTTTTTCACCTTCCTCAAGAACATAAATAGTCGCTGGAATTTATAGTTACAAACAATGTGTTTTTTCTTGTATTTACAAATAATTTAAGATTTGCGTTGACATATTATATACTGCAACAAAATATGTTTATTAGGTATTTGGAAATATAGAAACGGAGTGGCGTTCCAGTTTTGACCAGTGGATTAACATTTAAGCAATTGAGCCAATAGCTGTTAATCTGAGTCAGACGAGTGCATTAGAAACATGAACTGCTGTAAAAAGGTGTGTCACAGAACTCTTCTCAATGAGGATGGTATGCTGATTGAAGAGTTCAGAAGCAGTGTCCTATAAATGCGATGAAATAAATGAAGTTGACAGCAACAATTCGATTGATTAAGACGGTAAAAACTCTAGAATTCAACCATTTGTAGAGGAGAGTTGAGTGGAATCACTTTAGATGCGTGAGGCCAGACTCCGTACAGGAGCGAACGACACCAATAAAGATCAATCACATACTGCGGTGTGCTTGAACAAATTCTGAATCGTCGCCTCAGAACATAACACCACAACCGTTAATAGCTTGGTTTTAAAAGAGCAAAGCAATAGGAACCTTCCAATTTAGGTACGAGAAAAAATAAACACCAAGAATATAAAGGACACTTTTAAAGGTTTGAGTTATGTGTTTTGCAAAGAAAGATGTTTATTGCGCTGTGTGAAAGATTCATGTTGTGAAAGATTGGAGCAAACTCGAGTTTTTTGAGTAATTGAAGAGCATCCTAGATCTTCAATGGCCTCCAAAAGAATTCGAGAAAGAAATCAGAGCTAGTGTGATCCGAGGTGCTCTCTAGCGTGAGCTAATTGTTATTGAAAAGGAACTCTAATCAAAATGACGGAGTAAATGAAGGGTGAAGCGTCCGGCATATCGGAGTGAAATAAAAGGGTAAAAAATGAAAAAATAAGAAGAGATACGGTTTTTATGAAAAGTAGAAAGAGTTAGGGTATTAAACAGAAATGAGTTGCATCAACAAAATTATAGCATTTGAGGGATGAGCGGTGGCATTTCACCAAAAACGAGGAAAAGAGGAGTCAAAGAAACAGAAACACAAGAAGGAAGATCGCTAGTTAAATGCTTCTTTACGAAAGCCGTAATGACATTCA
>JABUQX010002465.1:20000-25000 GCA_015478945.1 Trachelipus rathkii | reverse complement strand
ATATATAATATTAATATATAACATATATTATAATATATTATATATATAGTATAATATATATATATATAATTTATATATATATATATATATAATATTATTTATATAATATATATATATATATATATATTATATATGTGTGTGTGTTGTTGTGTGTATGTGTGTGTGGTGTGTGTGTGTGTGTGGTGTGGGTGTGTGTGTGTGTGTGTGGTGTGTTAGATTTATTGTTGTAATTAAATAAATAAAATTTTTAATCCAAGACTTTCCTTTTAATATAAAATAATAACTAACGTTATAAGTAGTTTAATCTGCATATATATATATATTATATATATAATATATATATATATATATATATATATTATACTATATATATATATATATATTATATATAATATATATAATATATATATATATGTATATATATATATATAGTATATTAATTATATATATATTATATATATATATATATATATATATATATATTATATATATATATATATATATATATATATTAATATATATATATATATATATACTATATATATATATATATATATATATATATTATATATATATATATATATATATATATATATATATATATTATATGTAATTATATATATATTTATATATATATATATATATATATATATTATATATATATATATATATATATATATATATGATAGTGTATGTGTGTATATGTATGCATGTATGTACTGTGTATATGTATGTGTGCATGCTTTTTTTGTGCTTTTTAATGTATTGTATGCTTATTTACATAAAAGAGCTCGGTAGTTCAGTGGTAGAGCACTCGTCAAACAATGCGAGGGTCCCAGGTTCTCAACTGTTCGGACGTTAATTGAGTACACCTCCTTCTTGATTAGGGCTCTGTCCGTGAAGGCGGTGGTGTTCTTATGATGAAGTGTCTGCATTACAAGCCCACGTAAGATGAAAAATTTATGTTGTTTATATCAATAAAGGAAATACATTTGTTGTAATTGATAATTATGATAAAAGAAAATTGACAGAATTTTTTATTATAGACAGTAAAATAATAAGAAATTAATAACAGGAGTATATCGCAATAATTTATTGGCTAATAATACCTTTAAAAAATAGCCCTTATTTTAAAAAAGATTTTATTGTCTATATAGCTACAACAATTCAATCACTTAATATTTAATACTCAACGTACAGTATTGTTAAATGTTCTTTTACTATAACAAAGTCATTTATATTTTATACTTGAATAAGGAAGTCAAGATTGGTCTTCGAAAGTTTTTGTATTTAGGTTTTTAAATAATTTCTTGAAAGCTTTTCATTAGTTTAGTTTTATTTTAATTGTATTAAATTTTATCATTTTAATTATATATATATAATAATATATATATATATATAATATATATAATATATATAATATATATATATATATATTATATATATAAAATATTAATATATATATAATATATATATATATATATATATATATATATATATATATATATATATATATATATATATATATATATATATATATAATCTTTTTAATTTTTTATATTTATGTGCATATATATAATATATATATATGATATATATATATATATATTAGTATATATTATATAATTATATATATATATATATACTAAGGAGGTTTGGAATAATTTTGGGGGTGGGCCCCTTAAATTATTCAACTATTCATTAAACTTTTTAATTAAAACATATTAAAATATTTCACAAAACAATTAATTAATTTAACATTGCTATATAACAATAATATAATGCCCAAAATGACGGGCCCACTCTAGCTTTCGTCTGTTCTTTCTTTCAGACCTTGTTCAAGAGTAAGAGTTCATTCCATAAATTTTAAGCAAAAGAATAAAATTTTTTTAGTTGGATGTTACCTTTTTTTCTTTTTGTCTTGACGATCCCTAATGCTATATTTGAATGAAGTCTATTTTTTAGCTCACCGTCCTTGTTTATTAAAGTTCCTCTGAATTTTTATGATAATACTGCTCAATATTTTTTCTTTTATTGGATTTTGGTGGGGGCAGAGGAGATTGGTTTGCCAAGTATTTTGAAATATCTATTGTTATGATTCAGGTTGATTCTGTGGGTTACCACCGCTGAGTTAATTCTGCCAGATACAAATCTTGTTTGTGTTTGTCCTCGATCGTCTTTCAAAATCATTGTACTCGCCATAATATGAGTCGAAAGGTGTAAACAAGGGACACGGTTAAACCACAGGGCTGTTTTTTCATATTCCGCGGATTTAGGGGACAAAGCAGCTTTTTTAGCAGTAAATTATTGGAAGGAACAATATTAACATTTTGAGGGATAAACTTTTTTATGGGACCCAAAGGGATATGGGGGAGGGGCAAAAAGGAACTAGTAGGTTTTTCTCTTGTGTTAACTCCTGAATAAAACTTCAATTTGGCTTTGTGAAAAGCTTTATTGATACAATGAATAGGATATTTTAAATTTTTAAATGTATTAAATATAAAGTCGGTTTCAGCTCTCAATGACTGAGGAGAGCACAGCCTAAACGCTCGAAGATGTAAAGAAGATAAAGTGGCTATTTTTATTCAGGAGTTAACACAAGAGAAAAACCTACTAGTTCCTTTTTGCCCCTCCCCCATATCCCTTTGGGTCCCATAAAAAAGTTTATCCCTCAAAATGTTAATATTGTTCCTTCCAATAATTTACTGCTAAAAAAGCTGCTTTGTCCCCATAAATCCGCGAATATAAAAACAGGCCCTGTGGTTTACCGTGTCCCTTGTTTACACTGTTCTGACTCATATTATGGCGAGACAAATGATTTTGAAAGACTCGAAAGCAACACAAACAGTATTTGCAATATGATAAAACTAACTCAGCGTTGGTAACACACAGATCAACCGGATCATACAATAATATTCAAAATATCAACCCATCTCCTCGTGCCCACAAATCAATTAAAAGAAATTATTGAGCATTTATTCATAAAAAATTCAGGAACTTTCATAACAAGACGGTGAGCGTAAAATAAGACTTCATTCAGAATATAGCATTAGGATCGTCAAGAAAAATAAAAAAGTAACATCCAACTAAAAAAATTTATTCTTTGGCTTAAAATTTATGGAATGACTCTACTCTGAAACAAGGTTCTGAAAAGAAAGAACAGCGAAAGCTAGAGTGGGCCCGCCTCATTTTGGCATATATTATGTTATATAGCAATGTTAAAATTACATTAAATTGTTTGTGAAATATGTTTAATATGTTTTTAAATTAAAAGTTTTATAAAAGTTGAATTAATGTAAAGGGCAATCAAACCTTAGTAAATATTTGCAAACGTTTTAAAGTTTGGTAAAAATCTATATTATATATATTTATATATATATATATATATATAATATATATAGTATATATAATATATCTATATATATATATATATAATATATATATATATATATATATATATTATATATCTATATGTGTGGTGTGTGTGTGTGTGGTGTGTTATGTCAAATAAGTAGCTGATGTAGTATTAATTATGTATTGGGACTTAACCTGAAATTACAGTTATCTCCCTTGCGAAGTATGACCTTGGGAGGTTACCATCGGTTCCGTTTCTTCCACTGTTCACAGCAGTACCGGAAGTCATTTTCCTGAAGGTGTTTAGTTTCACGTATTTACAGTAGTTTTGTATGTTTTTCCCATCGCTCCCAAAAATGATGACTCCTTACCATTCATTGTTCAATTAGGGAAGAGGTAGAAATCGCCCAAAGCTAGAACTGGATGTGGAGGATGTGGAAGTACTTGAATGTTTTTCTTCGCCAGAAATTCTATAATTGAGAGCGCAGTGTGAGATGGCGCGTTATCATGGTGTAGCACCCAATCGTCTCAATGTCTGTTTTGATTCGCTGAACTCGTTTTCGAAGTCGTTCCAAGATATCTTTGTAAAAGACGTGATTACCTCTTTGTCCTGAAGGTACAAATTCTTTGTGCACAATACCAAGGTTTTCGAAAAAAAACAATAATCAGTGTTTTCACATTGGACTTGCTCATTCGTGCTTTCTTCGGACGAGGAGAATTTTTTGTGTGTCATTCCGCACTTTGCGTTTGGTTTCAGGATCGTACTCAAAAAACCCATGATTCATCGCCTGTTATAACTTTTTCCAAAAAATTGTGCTCCGTTTCGAGTCTTTCAAGTAAATCTTGACAAATTTTGACCCTGTTCGCTTTCTGCTCCACAGACCAGTCTTTCGGCACTAGTTTTGCACAAATTTTTCGCATGTGCAAATGGTTCGTTAAAATTATATGAACTGCATTTTTATCCAACTCAGTTTCTTCTGCAATCACTCTGACACTGAACCGGCGGTCTCTCTCCATCACAGCTCTAACAACTTCCCCATTTTCATCGTTTGTTGACGAGATTGGTCTTCCACAACGAGGGTGGTCTTCAACATTTTCTCGGCCCTCTTTGAAAGCTTTGTGCCACTTAAAAACCATAGTTCTCGATAGAGTTCGTTTAAAGAAGCAAATGTCTCAGTGGCAGACTTGTTACGTTTCACACAGATTTGATAAGCGTACCGCTGTTCAATATTACCTGCATCGCAAAACGTAACGAGGGTAGAAAACACGGTTCTACTATATTTTTTTGACAGTTGCCAGATTGAAATTAAAAAAGTTATATAACAAAGGAATGAAAGGAATAAATATTAAAAAAGCAAGTTTTTTTTTTATTAAAAAAAAAATTCAAAACTATTCTTTTTTTTTTCTTTTATTATTTAAGAAGAAAAACACATCGTTAATAGTTAAAAATTTTAGTTTGTTTGTGTCTATAATCTGTATTGAAGTTCTCTTGTTAATTTTGGTTTGTAATAAAAAACATGGAATGTAATTTGTTTTCGTTAATAAAAATGTTAAAAATGAAATGGATGCAATATCAACAATTTAAAATTATTCCTAGTCACAAAATATGTGACAAATGTCATAGCATGAAAATTAAATTAGTGAGA
>JABUQX010002465.1:7500-15000 GCA_015478945.1 Trachelipus rathkii | reverse complement strand
AGTCTGTTTTATTTTTGCTTTAATATTTAATATTTTGTATTTAATATGGTTTTACATGTTTTATTGAAATATAATTGTATTATAATTGATACTTTTTTAATAAAAATATAAATTATAATATAATTTCTAATATAATTCTTGATATAATTTTAATATGTTTGCTGAGAAATAATTCATGAAATATTTTAAAAGATGTTATCTGATATTTGAAATAATATAATAATTACTAATTTAATTAATTAACTAATTACTTATATATTACAATATTTTGTTTTATTTACTTTTTAAACAGTTTTTTTTATAGCTTGGATTATTGTTGAATAGGATTGAATAAAAAACAAATTCTACAAGCGTTTTATTTCTTCACAACGGAATTTAGACGGGGATATTACCAGTTTCTCGGGATACCTGTCTAATAATAAATTCCGAGACTGGCTACCTTCGCTTTCGGATGGTATGGTCGTTATCGTCTTCCGTATTTATCTCCAAGACCGTGGTATTTTATCGACTTCGAGAACAAGGATCGTAAGGAGACGTACGAGGGATATTCAACCTACACGTAACTGGACGCTTCTGATGACAAAAGGCCAACAATCCATTGAAGGTGACCAAAGAGAGGTCATCGACAGTTCCAAACTTAACCTTTGTTAAGCGTTTAGTGGTGGAAAATATCAACTAGACCCTCCAGAACTTCTTATTGTAAGGTAAAAATACTTACATATAAAATATAATTTATTTATACAAAAAATACAGACATCACACTAAAAATAAAGTTGGAAATTTATATAAAGGAGTATATGTTATGTTATATGTCGTCAGACTCTAACATACATTATGCCCGTTTTATGTATAATTTCATAATAAATTACACAACAAAAGTGGTTTTTTTTATATATAAAAAAAGCAAAATGTTATTGCTTAAATAGTGATAAATCTATACTAAAATTTAGAAAAGTGTTAAAGTGGTAAAAGTTTTACAAAATAAGGTGTTAGAAAAATCACCACAAAGGCCTATAGAAAAAAAGGCCATTCAGTGTTTTTATAAATAAATAATAAATAAATATAAAAAATAGTGTGATAAAAAAGAAATTTAATAGATGTTTTTTTTCTATATATAAATTAGAGAAAATATATTAAATTTTATTGTTAAAAAATTGACAAAATATTTTTCTTTTTATTTATTGTTATTTTTTTTTTTTTTTTTTTAAAGCAAAACTTCTAAAAAGCAATAATAAAAACCGTCTGATTGTATTTTTTCCATGTATACGTTCCAGTGGGAAGATTTTTTAAGAATATATAAGGAAACAATACAATCAACCCCTTAATTAGTTAATTAAAAAACTTAATTAATTTTTTTTTTATTCTTTTAAAATATAAAGAATATCATAGTAATACTAATGACAAACAAGTTTTTACTTAAAAAACGTAATTAACTTAATTAGAGCCAATTATAAACGAAAATATCTTCTATCGTGAACAGCGCACCATAAATAAAATTTGTGTCAAAAAAGAATGTTCGTATAAATGTTTTATTTACTATTTGGTTGGCGGGAGTTTAAATGATATGCGTCAGCAATAGTAAACGTATTTATCGTATTATCCGGTGTGTGTGAATGGAGTTGTAAAGTTGTAACCTAAATCAGCATTTTCGAACCATTCCAGGAAGTAAAAAGAAGGTCGGGGAAAACGGCCATTGGACAGGCAGTGCCAGTGGACGCAGAAATCGTGAACTTGACATAGAAACTTGAAATTTACTCACTTTTTTGCGAGCTTTTTCTTCTTGCTTTTTCGCTACACACACAGACAAACAGCACACACACACACACACAACAATATAGTATCATATATATTATATTATATATATAATATATAATATATATAATATATATATATAATATATATATATATATTATATATTATATTAATATATATAGTATATAATATATATATATATAGTATATATATTGATATATATATATATATATATATATCATATATATATATATATTTTGTTCTATGTATTTTATGTGTTTACTAACCATTTTTTTATTCTTTACATTTGCGTATCAATGGTACAAATCGTATCATCTCGATTATATAAAAGTTAGTATTTTTGAAAAAACTATAAGGTCAAAAGTAAATGACCTCTGACCTATAGAAAATTTAAAAGGTCAAAAATTTCGAATATTTTGGTGTTTTTTTTGTTTTCTATAATTAAAACGGAAAAAGTGTTTTTTTAGTGCTATTAAAAAATATTAGTTTTTTTTTTTTCGTAAAAAATTATTAAAGGTTTTTTTTTAGTGATTTAAATAATTTATCAGTATCAAAGTTAGAAAAAATAAAGGTCACAAAGAAAAGGTCACCATAAAAAAGGTCAAAAGGTCACAGAACAGTGAAAATTTGTTCTATTGACCTAGAACATCAGAAATTGTTCTACTTTGACATAGAACAGTGAAAATTTGTTCTATTGACCTAGAACATCAGAAATTGTTCTACTTTGACATAGAACAGTGAAAATTTGTTCTATTGACCTAGAACATCAGAAATTGTTCTATTTGACACAGAACATCAGAAAATTGTTCTATTGAACACAGAACTTAAGGAAAACTGTTCTACTGAACACAGAATTTTAGAAATTGTTCTATTGAACACAGGACTTCAGAAAATTGTTCTATTAAAATAAAACTTTAGAAAATCATTATATCAACACTAATTGCAACAGAACTTAGGAAATAGTTCATCAACGAGTAACAGACAGAGTGGTTTTGCATCTTTCGCCTTTAGTTCGTTTATAATATATATTATATAATAATATAGTATAATTCGCCTATATAATAATATAAAACAGCTTAAGATAAATGGATAACTGGTTTCTCGGCCAGGAAATGGAGATAGGGCATCGGGACCCAAAACGAAGCACTATAAACCTTCTGGCTTTTTTTTCTACTTCCCCACATCAGTTAAATAACAAAATAACTTCTTAAAGGAAACGTTCTTCGGCCATATTCATCTTACTTTTCTGTATCTTTTTTTTCCGCCTATCTCTTTTCTCCCTTTTTCAAACTATCTCCTTTTCCCGCTTCCATAGAATGGGAGATTGGGTAAACAAAATGTGTCATATATATATAATATATATAATAATATTTTATATATAATATATAATAAATAATATATATATATATTATATATATAATATAATTATAATATATATATATATATAATAATATACTATATATATATATATATATATAATTATATATATAATATAATATAATAATTATATATTATAGTAGTATATATATGGGAAAAAGATTATTTCATTACAGCAAAAAATTTCTATTCAATTCCTCTCAATCTCAAAAAACTAACAATAGCTAAAAACAGGAAAAGAACAATTGCTGGAATGCTGTCCCAATTTTAAGTGCTGAATTATAAAAAAAAAAAAAAACAAAAAATCAAAAAAAAAAAAAAATCTCAAAAATACAATACTACAAGCGAAAGGAATAATACATTTTGGAATCCCTAGTAAAATAACATAGGAAATTAATAAAAAAAATAAAAAATAAAAAAAATTTATTGTTAATAATTTATAAGTATTGAATTAAGGGAGCCTAAAATTTAGGAGACCTTTTATTTAAGTTAACTCGTTAAAATAAATAAGACTTTCCTATTAAATTTTGCTTTTTTTTTTACTAAAGAATTACCACCAAGGGATACCGCACCGAGGCAGGGTCGGGGTCTCCGCCTTGCCGGAACGTTACGGGTAGGACTAATCCACCCTCGGGAGGGTCACCGGAACCCCCCGCTCTTTGGTAATTTGGTGTCGCGGGGGTCCTCCACCGCCTCCCCTATCGGGTATGGGGAGGAAAAAAAACGTGCCCGCCCCTGTGTCCGGTCGGACTCGGCCTCCTAACATTGCCGTGTAAACCTTTAACAAATAATATATATCATATATATATTATATATCTATATTATATAATATTATATATATATTATATATATATATATAAATTATATAATATATTATATATATATATATATAATATATATATATATTGGATATTACAGCAAGTTTTACTTTTATCACTGTTGTATATGTATATAATTGTAATTAAAACTCAGTATTATAATAAAACATCAACAATATTTATTTTTATTAATACATCAACACTTGTTTACAACTTTTCTACAAACAATTAATTCACTTATAAGTTCATAAAACATTAAAATGTTAAAAGTTCTTATTTAATATCTAAAAATCGGAGAGTCGAGCTTTCGGAGATCTTCCTTCCACCATGATCTCCTTTTCAAGACTGGAAATTTCGTTGTTTAAAGATGTAATTATTGAGTTGTCATTTCATTGGTTTAAGCGCTTTTTAATAGTAAATGATGTTTCCAATGATCTCATTCTTATTTGGTCTATTTGAATGTCCCTCAATGATATTATATTTTTTTCTATTTTGATCAAGAAAGATTCCATTATTTTTCTGCTGTTGGTGTTGTTAATATTGGTTATTTTTTTTCATATTGTTAACGTTGATGAGATGGTTATTTTTTTTGTCTGTGTTGTGTTAAAGGGGAATTTTGTTCATCCTGTTAGAGATCGTGTTTAGTGAGTTTTCTTGTGTGTAATCTGAATAGTTGTCCCTAATAATATTTTAAATCACAGCCTGTTGCAAGTAATATAATTATACATGTGGATGTGAATTTTTGTTTGGAGGTTTTTTCCAATTCTTATTTGAACGGCCAAACGCACTTAGCTATGAAAAGTATACGTTTCCACGAATATATTATATATAAATATATATAATATATATATATATATATATAATATATATATATATATATATATATATATATATATATATATATATATATATATATATATATATATATTTATATATATATATATATATTATATATAATATATTAATAATATATATAATATAATTTATTATTAATTATTAATTAATTATTATTATATATTTATATTATTATTATTATTATTATTATTATTATTATTATTATTATTATTATTATTATTATTATTATTATTATTATTATTATTATTATTATTATTATTATTATTATTACCCTCCTCAAAAAAGACTTCGAGATATCTTCCGTCTCATGTCACTGGTCCAGTAGCACAGGGGATTAAAGTGAAAGGTCTTGACTAAGCGGTCGGAGGATCGTATCTCAGTCCCGACTGGCACTGAATCGTAATCGAGATATGATAATTTTTAAAAAGTGTGTGTATGACGTCGCGCGCGCGCGCACGTCACTGAGTATTCTCGAGCGAGCCACGCGCGCGGTCGACGCGGACGGTTCAACCTGTGAGCCAACGGGCGCGGTCCCCCGCAAGGGGACACCGGGAATGCGCGGAAAACCCCGCAAACATTAAGTACCGTACTTAATCCCACATTATACACTTCACAAATGTACTTTAACGCGAAACAAAGGGGGTTAGGGGTGTGCATACTTACATGTGAGTAATCCATGTGTGCGGCTCCGCCGCACACATGGGTTAGTAGGGCGTAGCGGGTGAACAAAGGGGGGTAGGGGAAAAAACAAACATGGATGTATATCACAATATGCTCACGCGCATATGTGCTCACGCACATACATGGAAATATCAATAGAAATATAGGTTCCCGGGGGGCGCAACCCCCCAGGGTAATCCCACGTACATGAAATGTACACCAAAAGATAGCCCCGCGCGGGGAGCCCACCGAAAAAAATCACTTTGACGGAATGTATTTCACCGACGCATCTTTATTATTTTTAGGGACTTATATAACTATCGAAAAAATTGATATGACAATCGATATATCTTGTCTCCTCAAAACGGAAAAGATCATATATATATATATATATATATATGTATATAATATATTTAAGATAAATAAATTATCTTCAAATAATATGATTATTTTTTTTTAACGTATTTGAATAATATTTATAAATAAAGGAACTTTGTTTGTTTTTGGAAAACCCTTATTTTAAAGGAAAAATAAGATGTCTAAGAACGGAGCAAGGCCATAAAGAATATATAATATATATATATATATATATATATATATACATTTATCATAATAATATTTCTAAAATATAATATATATATATATATATATATATATATATTATATATATATATATAAATAAATTAATAATATATATTTATGTATAAGAAAAAAATAATATATTTTACAAACTATATAAATTATTAATATATATATTATATATATATATATATATATATATATATATATATATATATACGTATGATTTTTTTAATGTTAAAGTAATATTTTTAGTTTATATAATATATATAAATTTATAATATTTATAATATATATATACTAATATATAAATATCTAATAGGTATATATATTTATGTCTATAATATATATAATATAATATATATATATATATATAATAATAATATATATAATATATATATAATATATATATAATATATATTACATAATATATATATTTATTAAATTAAAAATATTGAAACCCATTATTTTAATATTTTATTTTTCAATATTTAATTTTTTTATTTATCCATATTCAAATCAATGTTTCGATATTTGCAAAATTTCCGAATTTAATTTTGAAAATAAGAAAATTTTAACATTTAGAAAAAAATAATAATTGTACTATACTTAAATTTTCTAAATTTATATCTATATTATTATTTTTAAGTTTTATATTTTAATTTAGAATAAAAGAAGCACTGGCAGACTTTTTAATATTTTAAATTTTCTATTTTTAAATTAATTTTAGCCAAAATTATTTATTTCTATTTTAAAATTATACATAATAAGATTTAATACTTTTGCTGCATAGAGCCATTTGCTCAACTTTGTGTTCTAAACTTTCATACCATAATATTAAATTTTTTTTATTTAATATTAAAAATTCTTATTTTATATTAAAAATTATTATTTTACATTAATTTTATTTTATTTAACATAAAATATTTGTATTTAATATAAATAGGTTTTGAGCTCTTTACCGTCTGTGACAGCAAAATGTTTTCTTGGTGAGCATGTGATGCGATCGCCCATCATCAGCCAATGTTATATGTTGTGTAAATTACAATTATTTTTATTTATACCTTGCAAATTCTGTATATTAACTGCCTTTACGCACTCGTAAATCCTGATAAATTCAAATTTAACATATTATTCCCTATAAATACTCCCATAAGATATAATAGCGAACCACAAATATATTTATTATTTATATGCATTTAATCAAAATAGTATTAGAAAACTATCCGCCACATCTCATTTTTCCAAAGATGGAATTGACGGAATGTCGGATGCGGGATGTGTCCAACGTTCAATTAGAGGATGCGTAAGAATGCGGATTAAGCGGTATAAGCGGATATAATTATAGTCAATTATTAGGCATGCGAGTATTGATTACGCAATAAGCGGATGACGGATGCGGATGTCCATTGTCCAGAACCATTATATTACCTATTAA
>JABUQX010002465.1:0-2500 GCA_015478945.1 Trachelipus rathkii | reverse complement strand
AGCTAGTTTTAAGCCTTATTCATAAAATATATTCTTATATTCTTCCAATATAATAAGTATTTAGGGCTAACTTTCAGTTATAAATTTTTAAAAGTAGCTTCACGGAACTAGGTTTGAGACAAGCTGTCAGCGTTACATAACATTATTATATTAATTATTAATTTATATTATTATTTTTATTATTATTTATATTATTTATATTACATTTATTATATTATTTATTTAATATATATTACTATTATTTATATTTATTATTATTATATATTATTATTTATTAATTATTATATTATTATTTATCTTATTATTTATTATTATTATTATATTTAATTATTTAATTAAATTATTATTCCATACTGGCACGTCTTAATAACGTATCCTTTTAGTATTAAGAATGTATGTGTTGCAGGTACATTGGTCTTTATCATCGCTGTTACGAGTTGAGTCCAATCGAAACGACAAGAAGGTTTTTAATACAATTGGATTCTTTGGCGCAATAAATGAGAAAACTGGTTTATCAGCCTAATTATTAGGAGAATGATGAAAAACAAAGCGATCACGATACCTAGATCGGAGCCCGGTGGAAGACCTATGGACTTTGTAGGAGTGCGGCCGGTGCCGCGCATGTTCTGGAACCAAAGCCACAAATTTGTGTGGATGCCACTATTTTTACTGGTTTTCTTTACTTTTATTTGACATCTTTCTTAAATTGTCCTTAACTGAAGAATATTTAACTTCGTTATTTAACTTCTATACTTAAAAATACGGGTACATAAATTGCAGTGTGAAACGGTATATCATTATAGGCTTTCCCGCATATGGCAGTGCGTACCAATGTTTATTTATTATTTTATAATAGAAATTTGTTTTATCAAGTTTATAGACTTGTTTGTTATTAATTATTAGTATTATTTATTTTTACTTTATTATATTTTTTTACTATTATATAATATATCATATATATATACTATATATATATTATATATATATATAATAAGGTAATTTAATAACACAGGGTAAATATATATACAATGAAACTATTAATTTTATATTTATATAGGTCTATATTACCTATATATTATATTATAAATATATACTAGGTATATATACTATATGAAGGAGTCTAAAGATAAATCAATATATTACCAGAAAGTATATATAGTAAGTATATATATATAGTATATATATATTGATATATATTCAGCGTATATAGTAGATCCGTAGAGTAGTGTGAGGGAGTAGTATATTACTATATAGTATCGCTACTATATTATATATAATATTAAAAAGAAGAATTGAGTTAGTCAATTCATTTTAGTTCAAAAAATACAATTTAATTAATAAATAACTGAATTGGACCACACCTGACGCGAATCATATACATATGCGTCTAATTTTACATAAGCCGGAAAAATTATCTATTTTCCAATCACCACAAACAGACAATACGAGAATATTATATAGGTTTTAGACACAGGGTCTGTCATAAATACCGATCTCTCTCTCTCTCTCTCTCTCTCTCTCTCTCTTCTCTCTCGCTCTCTTCTCTCTCCTCTCTCCTCTCTCTCTCTTCTCTCTCTCTCCTCGTCCTCTCTCCACTGGAATGGACGAACACACACAACACACACACACACACACACACACACACACACACACAACCACACACACACACACACACACACACACACACACACACACACAGATAGTTAAAGAGGATGTCGAAAGGGTATCAATATTGATTTCTCTTCGATAGTATCGAAAACTATCGATGACATTTTTTCAACCGACATATCGATTTTTTTTACTCACGATTGAATCATCGATATATTTTTTTTATCAATGTTCTATATAAATTCTTTGCATTTTCTGTCCCTGACGTGCACTCTGACTAGAGAAGTAGATTGAGAACAATATATGACATATCCAAAACTTATATTTACTTTTCAAATTAGTTTTTCCCCCCTGGGAGGTATGGGGGGGGGGAATAATGTTAACACTGTGAATGTGTTTCACGGTAAAAAAATTCGACTCATGTTGGTTATCTGCTTCCAGTTATAAGCTTAAGTCAATTCTTTTTTTAAAACCTACGTTATCGAACAAAATGTACAAATCACGCATGTTATCAGAAGCGTGTTTTTTTTAAACAATGCAAAGTGAAATAAATTATAAATATAAAAATAAATTACGTTAAGTGAGGTTATGATACGTTAAGTAAGGTTATGTTGAGTTAAGTTAGTTTACATAGATTTAAACTTTTTTAAATAATATTTTTAGAGGCGTGAAGCTGTCTTCTTATTACTATAGTTTAAATTTGACTCTTCACAGATTTATTTCACTTTTATGAAATGTGTTCGAATCCATGCAAACGATATGGATATGGAGGTGGAGGCAGATAAACGACATGATCCAAAAATTCTTTAAATATATTGAAGGTTCTTCAAACTAACTGTTCCACGAAACTACATCTTGAAAGGCTGCTCCAGAAATTTTAGCTTTTCTACAA
>JABUQX010002464.1:17500-30898 GCA_015478945.1 Trachelipus rathkii | reverse complement strand
TAACAGCATTTTTTGTATAGACACGGCTCGGAAAAGTAGCTATTTCAGCTAGTGTTTTCCCCCTATTAGATTAAAAACAAAACGCCCTATTTTGCCATAACCGCTTATCGGGAGTACAGGATTGGAATGTTAGGTTTCCTGTTCTTGGGGAAGTAATAATAGCCTTGAGGTTGTCTACAAATTATATTCTGAAGCCGGGTCGTTTTGTTGTGGTACCTGACCAACTAACCGATTACGATTTGGTTTTGGGGTTTGATATCTTAAATCAAGAACATCTGTTGCCAGATCTGTACCGTAAAGAGTTAGTGATTAGACGCGGGAATTTCGTACAGACCGTCGCCGTGGACGTAAGGCAGGGCAACCCCAAGGAAGAGACTTGTGCCCTAGTGGAGTCCGTGATTATAGAACCTCGACGATGCCTGATGGTGGAAGTAGAGAGGAGTGGAAGAGTTCCCCTAAAGCAACTGGTTGTGGTGGAGGCCAGTCCGGGATTGCCAAATACAATAAAATTCGATCCTGCTTTAGTTAGTTTTACGGGCGATAGAGCCATGTTTTTAGTTAAGAATGAGGGAGAGTTCCCAAGGAGGTTAAAGAAAGGGACTATAATAGGACAGTTAGGAGTAGGAATAGAGATAGGATTAGATACAGGAATTAGTCAGGAACCAAATATAAAAGTTGTTGAGTTAAATGATAAAGGTCCAAATGAATACACTGAGTGGACACCTGAAAATTTGTGTGAAGCGTTTCGACTGGAAGAAGCCGATTTGACAACTGAAAAAAGAAAAATTAATTCAGCTATTAGAAAAATATTCATCTGTCTTGAGGGGTGACTCTGATGTGGGCTGCACTGATGTTATCAAGCATAGAATAGAAAACACTCACTGAGGATCCTGGCAGTGCCAGTCAGACGTTACAAGGTCATTCTCCGAAAATAAGAAGCAAATTGTAGAAATGGAAGAGGAGGAATCATCCAGAGGAGGAAGTAACCCCCGTATCAGCCCAGTGTCCGATAAGAAAGAAGGATGGATCAATCAGATTGTGTATAGATTATAGAGAATTAAATAAAATCACCAAAGGAGATAATTTCCCGATCCCAAATCTGATTGACATGCTGTTTAGTTTAAAAAGGAATTGAAATATTTTACCACTATAACCTTGACAAGCATACTACCAGGTAGAATGGAGGAGACTAGTATTTGAAAAGACAGCTTTTAAACACTCCCTTGTCTCACTGAGTTTTTGGATGCAAACGTTTGGTGTTAAAAGAATGACGCCACTTTCCAAGTGGGGTGAGATATCTCTGCACATATTCCATGGAAAATGCATGCTTATCTGGAAACGATGTCGCTTATCCTCACTGAAAACATTGGAAAACATCTGAATCCTCGAAAAGTTTATGTCAGCATTTAAAGAACACGGATTTAAAAATCAAACCAGCGAAATGGTTTCTCCTTAGGAAAGAAAAAGTACAGTACTTAGGACACAAGGTTTCCGAAAAAGGCATGGTTCCACTGGATTCAAATTTGCAAGGCATCATGCAATTTCCAGTTCCGACGACCGTCCGTAAGTTAAGGCAGTTTCTGGGCATGGTGAACTTTTACAGGCGCCACATCGCCCATTGCTCAGAGATTGCCAAACCCCTTTTCGAACTATTGAGTGCTAAAATCTTGAAATGGACGGAATCATGTCAAAAGGCTTTCGAAGCTCTAAAACAAGAATTAACATCACCACAGGTCTTATCGTATCCCGATCGTTCAGAACAAGCGAAGCCTTTATTGTTATATGTAGATGCCTCTGATATCGGGGCAGGAGCGTGTCTTGCGCAGATCCAATCTGATGTGGAACGTCCTATAGCTTATATTTCCACGACCTTTAATAAAGCAGAACAGCGCTATAGTACAACTGAGAAAGAGGTGGCTGCTATATGATGGGCTGTGAGAGCTTTGAAACCTTTTCTTTATGGAATCAAAGTAGTTTTTTTCACTGACCATCAACCATTGCTATTTCTACATAGTATGCCATTGGTAAATGCTCGGGTAGCCCCACTTTGGAAGAAATAAATGACATCGATTACGAGTTGAGATACATCCCAGGGAAGGAAAATAAAGTAGCCAATGCGTTGTCACGATCACCAATGGGGGGAGCCTTGGTGGAGTCCGAAGAAATTCTTTCAAATACCATCCCTGGAGGATTTTCTGAAGTAAAGATTCCTGGTGGGGGTGATTCGCTTTTTCAAGCATTGTCGATGGGTTTGTATGGGTCCTTGGACCATCATTTAAAGTTAAGACAGGAGATTGTCCAAGAGATGATCAACAATCGAACAACATATGGTTTACCTACCGGGAAAGATAACAGGCAAATTACAAAGAGGTTACAATTAATGAAACAGGCTGGACAATTTCCTATCACTCAAGCAATACAGGCGTTTACAAAGTTACACCATCTACAAGTATTTGTGTATTATGGAGATACTCAACCATTGAAGTTTGGGATAGGATCAGAGAAAGATATTTGTCATCTGTTGTGTTGTGGTGGAGTTCACTATAATCTCTTGGTACCCTTCGCACCAATAAGGATTCTGGCGAGCATTGAAAAAGAAAAAGAAACAGTTAGCGCTAATGTAATATCGTCGATAGAATTCCAGGAGTGGATGTTGTTAGATGAGTCCCTGGAGGAGGCAGGAGCTTCCCCTAGTGTTTCACCAACGGTCATCAAAGAAAAATCAACCAATTCCCAAAACACCGGTGGGGAGGTGGTGAAAGAAATCCGGGATCCCCGGATACACCATATCGTAATGGATTCAGAGGATATAGTGGATCCTTTAGAGATTGAATATGATAATATTCTAGTGCTGCAACATACAGATCCAACGTTGAGGAGGCTTAAAAGAGCCATAGTTAGGAATTTGCCGTTTAATGGGCCTTTAAAACCTTTCGCGCGAGTAAGTAGATATATTTATTTAAGAACCGATCGTTTATATAGGGAATTTGCTACTGGGGAATTTGCTCTAATAGTTCCGCAACAATATTTAACACAGGTGGCTATTAAAACACACTGGATGTTTGCTCACATTGGGAAAACTAAATTACACTCATTGCTCATAAGCTGTATATGGCATCCAAAAATTACATTCATATGTTCCGATACCACAACAACGTGTTATAAATGTCAAGCGTTTAAGATCTCTAACATACTGTATGTCCCACCTACATTAAAAATAGTAACTTCCAGACCATTCGAATTGGTCGCGATGGATTTGATCCAGTTTCCGTGTTCCACTCAAGGAAATAATTACGCTCTTGTAATGGTAGATCATTTTACAAAATGGGTAGCTGCTATTCCCATAAGAAATAAGCAGTGTAGAAATGTAACGAAAGCAGTACAACATCGTATATTGCCATTCCTTCCAAAGCTACCAGAGCGCCTGTTAACCGATAATGGAAGAGAGTTTCATAGGGCCAGAATTTGAGGAATTCCTTAAGATACAACAAATTAAACACGTGTTAACCACGCCCTATACACCATCGTCTAACGGAGCTGTAGAGCGAGTAAACCGCACCCTCAGTCAGTATTTGAGGATGTCGATCAAAAAGTCAAATAAATGGGATGAGGAATTGTCGCAAGTATTGCTGGTATACAATCATACTACTCATTCAGAGACCCATATCACGCCCTGTGAAAACATATTAAAAAGAGTGCACGAATTGCACACTGGATTGCCTTTGCCCACTGAGGAGGAGTGTTGGAAGGATAGTCATGATAGGTTCATCCCTTATGAAATGCATCAAATGGTAGGATTGAAAGCTCATTTGCCTGGAAATTTGACACAAAATAAATTCCATCCTAGATATAGAGGACCTTATGAGATAATACAGGTAAATGATAACCGGGTTACTTATGTGATAAAATCCACAGGGGACGGAAAACAGTATAAAGCACATCATAAACAGTTGAGGTTATGGAAAATGCCTCCTGATTATTTGTTGAACGATCCTGTGTTTAAGAGGTATGCCATGAATGAGGAAAGAGAAGGGATTGACAGGAGAGTAATAGATGAGGTTATAACCGGTGGGGAGGTAGAAGTGCCCATGCCGGAAATAGAAGTGGATGATGAGAATATTGAAGATGATGATGACGATGATGACTCTTTGTTTGAGGGTTTCACCATAGATGAGGAAAAATTGAAAAAGATTAAAGAAAAATTTGAAGGACTAGTAAAAGCACAGGAAAGGATAAATTTGAGCATAAAAGCATGTGGGGACAAATCATTGGAGAAATCACTTTATCTGGACGTGGAGGAGATTTATGAAGAATTGGAGAGTACAGGAGAAAATAAAGAAGAGGAGGAGCGTAATGAATATTTATTGTGGGACTCCTCGGACTTAATAGAAGAAGCGTACTGGCGCTGGGAGTCAACACAAGCTCCCCCTGTGGGGTTAAGGGATTCTCTTCCCACAGATAAAACGTTTGAAAACCGTGTGCAAGTCTATTCGACGCCTGTGATCGGCTTACCGATTGCAGAAGCAGAAGAACAAATTCCTGGAAGCGAGTTATCATTTGAAGGGTTTGAACTTGAAGAGAATCCGGTGAGAGATACCATAAAAGAAAATCGACTGTATACGCGATCGCGAGGGACTTGTCAGGAGTTGCCCATTGTGTTCCCTTATTTAATAGAGCGTCGGCGGAAATAAATGGTTGACAAGTAATATGACAAAGGTAAAAAAAAAGCTAGAAAAGAAAAGTTAGTAGTCGAGAAAAAAACGTAATTAAATTTTTCAATGAGATATGACAAAAGTAAGAAAGTGGGAAATTATAAATGAGATATGACAAAAGTAAGAAAGTGGGAAAAGAAAAATTGGTAGTTGAAAAGAAAAAAAAAAAACAATTGAAATGTTAAAACATAAAAATAATGTAATTTAATAAAATATCAACTGATAAAATAAATCAATAAAGCAAAAATTTAAAATACGATTTTTTTTTGGGGGGGGGGACCCGTTAATAAGTAAAAACGCAATAAATAAATTAAAGTAATAAATTTAAATAAAAGTTATAAATCAAGTATAAAATATTAATTGTGGGTTTTTGTTTTTTTCAGATCCTGGTAATCGGACACTCGTGGGTGAGGGATATGGAGGAGGCTTTTACCCCTGAGTTGTTACCGGGGGCCACCGTGGTGTTTAAGTCTTATCCGGGGGCGAATCTGGAGTATTTACAACGGCATATTCGATATTTTTTGAAAAATCAGTATACCCATATGCTGGTCTTCATTATTATCCCTGAGGCCTATCCTCGAATTCGGTTACCCAATCCATCAGGGGTGACCGGATATTATGAAGTGAACACTGGTAACCTCCAGTTTTCCGTACGAGGTTTTGCGGAGCGGTTCTCTCAATTCTCCGAAAGGTGTGCGGAGATAGATCCAAACATGCGAGTTATACTGGCCATCCCACCCTTTGTAGATCTCGTTTATTATAACAACATAAGGGTGGCTAGTTTTCCTCGGGGATTGCAAGACTACTATAACCAGGCTCCTGAATATGCTGATCGGGTGTTGCACATGCAGGCGAGGAGGATGCACCTGCAAATACGAACCTTGAGGAAGGCTGAGATCCAGTGGCACAACAAGGCCTCTTATCCAGTCATATATGCTGCCTCTGACTTGGGGGATGATCAGAAGGAGAATATCAGAAAATTTTTGAATTCAGAGATATATATATACGCTTGGGGATCAGGGTTTCTTGCGAGACGGGCTCCATCCATCCAGGGCCCTTTGTAGACAATACTTCCGCAAGTTGAGAGGGGCTGAAGTATTTATGGATAGTCCCCGAAACCAGGCTCCCACCAGAGAGATAGTGGCTTCCCGAGAAAATGCTAGAGGATTGCGAAGAAGTAGAAGTACAGTAGAAGTAGAAGAAGTAGGGAGTGTTCCCATAGAAGTAGAGGTAGTTAGTGCCCCAGTAGACGTAGAAGAAGTAGTTAGTGCTCAAGTAGAGGTAGCGGAAGTGGAAGAAGTAGAGGTAGAGGAAGTGGAAGAAGTAGAAGAGGTGGTAGAAGAAGTAGAAGTAGTGAGAGAAGTTGTAGAGGAAGAGATGACTGAACAACCAGCGGTATTGGGGGCTCAGTCTTTGGGGAGTCCATTGCATGCATCAGTGAACCCACCATCCAATCCTGATGTTCGGCGAGAGGAAACCACCGTGGAGTCCGAACGTCGAACATGCAGCTATTCCCCAATAACATTCGGGGACATAGATCTGGGTATGGTAGATACTGCCCCGGCCATAGTAACAACACAGCCAAGGCGTAGTAGGTCCGTGCGGAGGAGAGATAGATCAGCACCATATCAGAGGCAGGAACTGGTGCCAGGTACATCAGCGGAATTACCAATTCCAAGTATTGTCTCCACAGTGGAAGGGTTGCCGTCACAGCCTGATTGGGATGGATTGTTTCAGCGATATATTCAGAATATGCAGGGGTATTTAATGGCTTTTGGGCAGGAAATGTCGCTGGAGGAAATCAAGCAGCGAGTTCGTCAGTTGTGTGATCAGTAGTTGAGTAGAGATTTTTTTTGAAAAAGAAGAAATTTTGTTTTTTTTTACATTTTTTTGGGAAAAAATTTTTTTGTTGAAGTTTTTTTGGAAATTGGTTTTGAATTGTATTTTTACTCGAAGGAAGAGTAGGAGCATAAAAGAAATTGTTTGTGCGTCAAACCGAAATTGACGAGTGGGGAGGAATGAGATGGTCTTTCTTGTTTCTCTTCCTCCCACAGGAACTAGATTTTGAAGTGGTTGTCTGAAGGAAGTGATCCTTTGAAGAAGATTTTAAAGTTTTCTATTTTTTTTTACTGATCTCACCATTATATACTATTTTTCTGTACAAATCATTTAATCTGAGGAACATTATATTTTTGAAGAGGATATCGACGAACGACCAGCGTTCCACCCTTATAAAAGTAAATAGTGATTTATTTTTTTTGTAATCGGTCACTAATGTTTTATAATGATAAAGAGAAAACAAGGATTTTTATTTAGTGAAATTGTTGACGGATGGGAATTGGTATTAATTCCTGTCTCTGCTTTAGGTTCCGATTGATAGAGCCATTTACATCCCGACTCATCGCATCCAACAAGAATTGAAGCCGTTCAAGGAGGACAAATATCAATATCCATTCTAGAAAGAGTACCCCTGTGGAGTTTAATTGGCTTGAGTTGTGTCACCTTTAAATAATGGTTTCACCTAAGGTATATCCCTTCTTTTAAGATTCCATAGTTTTGTTGATAAAGTTTAATTTGGCCTTCAGTCAATAGACCACATTCGCAAATTGTTTTGGTTATTAACCGTAAAAGCACGAACAAATTGTTATATCATTATCGTTTGTAAGAAAATCGGCCTTATTAATAATTTGCGACTTCGTTAAATTATTTTGAGACTTTATTATATTCTCCTATTCTTATATATATATTATATTATATTATTATTTTGAGTACTTAATTATTTGTATACTATTTTGTATTTTTCGTTTCATTCCATATATATATATATATGAGTATTATATACTCAATATGTATTATATTATATAGGTCCGGCGCCAATATTAATTGATTCCCACGATTAACTAGCGATACCTTTCATTTGTATTGAATCATTATTATTATAAAAAAAATTTACAAAAATACCGTTTGTACTATATAAGTAGCGATACCAAAAATACAGAATAAAATTTTTTTATATACTATATAATATTTTTTTATACTATATTTCTAATAAATTAAAGGCATACATATATTTTCTTAATCCACATTTAAAGATTTTTTTGTTTTATAAGATAGCCGGTGGATGTTGGTAAAGTTATAAAATGGTCAAGAGAAGTGGTGAGTATTCAACAATAACCCAAAATATTATAAGTGGATATAGCCCCACTGTGGTTTCACTTAATCTAATCAGTTTATGTCCAACAGGCAGAATAATTCCAAAAAGTAAAAGAAGGTAACATAACTGGATTTCAATTTAAAAAGAAAAGCAAGAAAGGTTGAGTTTCCACTGCACATACAACAACTCTGTTACTGGAAGAGCTCTCGCCACAGCTTTTCGAACATCCAGAAAGAGAGCGAGAGCCTTCTGGAGAAGAAGAGGATTTCCTTGGATCGAGTGAGGACTTCCTATCTCTCGTCAAGTTAAAAGGTAATAACAACGTTAACGAGTTAAAATTTTCCCGCTATTACATCCGTTAACCGTTTACCTAAAAAAATCCGGGGTGGGGAGTTTAGACTTAGTGGGGGAGGGGATGTAAGGGGGAGTGAAAATCCCTTCTTTTTGAAATGTGTTTTAAGTATTTTGATGTTGATTTTGAGATTTGACAAGAATCCATAGGAAATGGGTTCTACAATATATATTATTTAAAGTTATTCCCAACCATTTTTCATAATATTGCTTCATTTATTTAAAATAATATAATCCCAACATTTAATTACTAATATATAATATTCTATATTCCAGCCTTAGTTTCTTAGTATTTATATAAGTTTTAAATTTTATGATTTTGAAAACCTTTGTTTCAATATTTTTGTCCCAAGTTTATTTATTTAATATGGACACCATTGATATCCTTGATTGAGTTCTTACTGTATTATTGGATAAAAACATCATCTTGTATGTTTATACAAAGAATTCCAAAGGTAAGAACTAAACATAAAAAAGTCAATTAGATTTAAGTTAATGTTTAATGTTTTTATATGGCTGAAATTAATTAAAATGTTCAAAATACTTTAAGTAAATAATATCTAAGTAAAGTTAAACCCCGTTCCAGTTTCTCCCGCGTCTGAACCTTAGACTTCCTAGCTCTTCAGCCACTTACTTCCCGAGTTCTTCAGTTCAACCCCGTATATTGGGACTTATCAGTCGAGAGTAAGTACCTGAAAAGAATTTAGAAAATAAATACTTTTTAGTAATGATGTTAATGAATAAATATTATAAATTTAATTTCAAATATAATTCCCAAGGAAAACTGGTGAAAGCATGACTCACTTTGTTTTATGTTTTCCCCAGGGTTCCATTGCTGGGCTGCTTATTCCATTGCTGGGCTGCTTGTTCCATTACTGGGCTGCTTATTCCATTGCTGGGCTGCTTTTACCATTGCTGGGCTTTTACTATCGCTGGTTCTCATTGAAGTGAGGCTTCATGATTATGTGGAGAGCTTTGTTGGTTATTACCAAACTTTCCCCTTGTTCCTACTTTTGGGAGATAAATTCATCATTGGTTTATTACAAAGAATATAATAAGTTAAGTTCAGTTTTAAAAAACGAGATAATAAAAATTCCTAAAAATAAAGAAATAGAAAGCAGTTTAAAAAATTATTATATACTCCCGATTTATTCATATTATTAAATGTTATAGAAATATATTGTAAATATTTGTTATTATATTCCCTCTCCTTGACTCTCGAACAAAAATAGTAATTGTTAAAAAACGTAGCGATGGTATAGTTGTTCAGGTTAAATAAGTAACTAATTAGTAGCCTTCCTATAGGCGGCACTGGATGTGAAAATTCTATTTGTAGTTTAATTTATATTATAAAAGTGTTATTATTGGATCTGTAAATGTATAAGAGGTTGTTGAAATTGGTTATTAAAATATAACCAAAAGAGTGTCTATTAAAACCCCTCTTTAAATTCTTTAAATTAATACTAGTAGTATTAAATGTTCCCTGCCTGAAAGTAATCCTGAGACGAAGCCAAATCACCCCACGGTTAATCTGCTCCACCTGTTTAATACGGTGAAAGAGTTACAAGGTCCTGCGACAAGATGACCCTCCTTAGCAGGAAAGCTGATACTCACCGCTGAGTAAAAAGGGAAATTGGAGAAGAAGACAGAATCTTCCCCACACATCTCTTAAATCCTAGATGCAGGTAAATAAAAAAGAGATACATAATAATATATTTCCCATTTACTTTTCATAAAGTGATGAATAATAATATATCTCCTGAAAAGTGATCTTTAGTATATAAATTTCGGTATTAGTTTCTATTAATATATAGTATATATATTAATATATATATATATATAATATATATATATATATATATATATATATATAGTATAATATATATATATAATAATATATATATATTAGGGAAGTAACATTCCATAGTATAAGGGTCATCCGTATTTCTAGACCATTCTACAAATATTGGTGATCCTGGAATTACTCTCCCTTACATAGCCTCATTAAATGGCCCCGACAGGGACTCTGTGTGTTCTGCTCTGCCGCGTATGCATTTTTTGAGGCGGTAGCTTTGACTTGGTTCACATTTTCGTCTCTTGTTTTCTGCAATCCGATGTTCTGTATGAAGTGTTGAAATGTTCTAAGTAGTTCGAGAGTAAATTAAATATTGTCCCTTGTTTTCCCTTAATATTTAACTAAAGTAATTGGCTGATACTACATAACGTGACACTGCTGATCCAAAGGACAAAATGAACCTTATGGACTGTTCTGATACCTTGTTGTCACTTACAACCTTGGATAAATTAAGAAACAATTTAGAATTAAATAATCAAAAAATGCACAATCAAGGAACGTATGTGTATGATCCCCCAGTCGTTGGCTATACCCGCAACAGTTACTCTCCTGAAAGACATAGAGGGATAAAACTGTTACAAAAACATAATATTGATGTTACAAGTCCAATAAAACGATTATTAAATCCCCTTAAATCTCCTAATTTTTCAAGAATCCCTAGACATAATAATGATCCCTTGTATACCAATCAGAACACACAGTGTACTGATCAAGCTACTATAAAAGTTCAGTATCAATTAAAGTTAATAAATGACATAACTAGTCTTTTGAATCATCTAGCTGAAAGCTTGAAAGAAACCCCAATTGGTAATAATGATTCTGAATATCCTTCCCGTAAAAATTTGAACCAGAACCGTAGGAATAATAACTATTCCTTTAGAGACCAACGTAACTCTTCTCCTAAAACAGATAATAGTAAATACTATTATGGGAAGAAATTTAATGAATGGAAAAATTTACAGTCGTTGAATGGTGATTCTACCTCTGGTTGCTACAGATCTGATCGTGCATATGCCCCACGTATGAACATGGATCGGTATGACATAGTATGTGATTACTGCAACAAGGTTGGCCATAGTATAAATGAATGATACAAATACCTCAGTATTTGTAGTTATTGTAAACAAGGTGGTCATAAAATATTTGAATGCAGAGTACGTCCGACTCCTTTGTTTTCCTCTCAGAATAGTCGTAGCTCTAGTATAGTATGTTTGTTTTGTAAGAAATCGCATCCTGGAGTGAATTGCTTAGATAATGTTCCGAAAAAGAATGTGATAAATGATACTTATGTTTCCAGTAATAGTTCACGTTCACTTTCTGCCCATTCTCCTTGTAAATGTCTGGGTATTGTTGAAAAACCTTGTCGACCCGAACCTTCGGTCAACCCCCAGTCTCCCATGGTAATACCTAAACCAGTGGAGAATACCAAACAGTCTACCCCTATGGAGATAAATGACTCTATTGAAAAGATTAACCAATTTACCTCCCCAGAAGTAAAGAAACATGAGGAGAAACCTATATCAAATGAATTGTCAGTTTCCAATGCTCCCAGTATAAAAGAATTAACTAGTAGTACTGAAAGTCTGTGTCTTTTGAATGCTGTTAATAGTAGTGTTCAAGGTACAAATGAAGTTGTTAATAATTATGAAAGCTATTGTGTTCTAAATGCTTCTGATCCTATTGTGAAAGATATAAATGACTTAATTGCTGATGATGAAAGTCAGTACCCCCCTAGTGATTATACCTTGTTTGACAGATCCATGTCAAATAATTCTTATGTCCAAGATGTAGAAAATACATCTACAGAAGATAAATTTCCTTTGTCCCCATTGTTGAACAAAGAAAGTAATTCCTCAGTAGAAAATAGTGTTGACTTCAATACTGAAGAAAAAACTATTCACAATTCAGTCACTGTACCGACATCTGAAAATAGATTAGGTACAGTACAAATAAATGTAAATAAAAATAGAACTGACTCGTTTACTTTTCCCGTCGCTATTAGACCTAATAGCCAAAAGTTATATGGGTGCTATGTCGACAGTGGAGCAGGAGTAAGTTTAATCAGTGGCGAGTTCGTTGCCACCTGTATAAAAGATTTGGAATTACGTCCAACCATTTCCCTTGGAATTAAGGAAATTTGTGGCTTACACCGTAATTACAGTGTTCCTGTCACCCATTATATCGAAATGAAACTGTATTTCCCCAAAACTAAGTTTGTTACCAAAAATATAAAATTCTTAGTCCTGCCTTCTGCATTTTTATCTGAATTAATGGTGTTAGGAACGGGTGATCTCGAAAATAATGAGCTGTTACCTGACATAAATCAGACAGAATTACTACATATAGTGGACTCAAAGATAGAAGTAATATCTATTGATCCCATAGATTTGCCTTCCTTGTCTATTCCATTTCAATATAGAGATCTTAGCTCCTTTGCTTGGTCCCCTTGTAATATATAATGAAAAAATCTTTGACGGTGATTATATCACAATTATATTATCACAAATAAAATGCCGCTAAAATATCTTTGGCATATCTCTTACTCAATTCCTTTTCTATCTCTTTTCCTGCCTCTTCTACCATCTTCTGGGTTTTTGGGAATCCGGAGGGAAGGGGGGGACTTGGGATTTATTAAATCAAAAATACATGAAATGCATTATTATTGCATAAAGAAATATTATTTATATAGGCCCTATATAAATAAGTCGTCCACACTTTGGATAACTTATTTTTAGATAGGTACTGCAGAGTCTAGTATCTTTAATAGCCATATTTTAAATTAATGCCTTATATAATATCCTCTCAATTCATAATTATATGTCATTATTTACTAATATATTTTTGTTTAATAGTTATTTTATTCCAGATGCAGATTTATTTTTAAATATGTTGTAAACATGAACTAATGCAGATAATGTTTTCCAGCTGCGCTAATGGTTTGTTAGCCCTGTACCTCTTTTTACCGCACACAAAAAAATATAATGCAGTTTTGATTAATTTCTGAGTGACTTAAGTGATTTCTATGTAAAACGAAAGTTAACTCAGTTGGATATAATAAAAGTGAAAGTGCAAACGATTTGTGGAACCAATAGTGGAAATACTTTGAAAAAAATTTTTGTGTGTGAAATATATCTATATCTGTAATCTGCCATACTAATACAAGTCGATTTTTGTAAACATAGTTTTACTAACCACTTTATGGCCTATACAAAATTACTTTGTTGGTCCTCTTTTAGTGTCCCATACTTGGATACTCCATAGTTTGATTTTTTCGTTCGAGAGTCCTTACGAACCTTCCACTTTTTCTGAACTCTACCCCTAGTCGT
>JABUQX010002464.1:10000-12500 GCA_015478945.1 Trachelipus rathkii | reverse complement strand
AGGAAAGAAATTTTAGTTTTAAATTTTATTAAAAACAAATACATAAATACATAAAAGTATATATATATATAAATTATATAATATATATATACTATATATTATTATATATATATAGTATATATATATATAACATATATAAATCTTTATTATATATATATAATATAGAGTCATATGTAGTATTATTAGCCATATATTATATATATATTAAATATATATAATTCTAGATATACTAGTATATAGTATATAGTAATATGTTCTTCATCTATATATAATATATATTATATATTATATGTTATTAGTTTCAAAGATAAAATATATATATATTAAACGTATTTAACATTTTTAAAATTATTTTTAAATATATAAAACATATTAAAATTTTTATTTCAATGGACATTTAAAAAAAAAAAATTATATTAATCATATCATATTTATCTCAATATAAAAAAAGAACACTAGAGTTTCGTATACTTATATGGGGAAGAGGATTCCTCTGAACCCGAAAGGAATTGTGCGCGCCGTGTTTTTTATAAGTGCTCTTTTATTAGCTGTCATTCGCAGCTTCTTTAACCCTTTTGTGATAGTCATCTCACCTTTTTTATTGGCTTTAAACCTTAACGTAGGAGCCTTATACGCTAAATGTTTACCATTAAAAACTACATGGGGGTTTTTTGTTTCATCTTTACGATATGCTTTACCGTGTAAACTGGATGTAGCACCCCTAGCTCTCATTTCTTCAACAACTAGCGCTGTTATATCTCCATCCTTCCTAAGTTTAGCATAATAACTATCATCATCTATTAACCCATCTTCAGTCTCATCGTTATCATTATCATCATCAATGTTATTTAACACAAGTTTTAACATAGTATCAAAGTTGACAATTTTCCCTGTTGTTTTATTTAATGTTAATCCCTTAGCTTTTAAAATATGATCTATAGACCCATCCTGTTTTAAAAGTCTCACAGCGTAAGACTTAGGTCCCGTGCACACAAAAGCATCCGCTTGTATACCTGACCCTATTTCATCCGTTAAATCCCCTAAAAATTTACCCGTCGCAGGATCATCCTCCCCCGCCCTGGTCACAAAGATAACACTGTCAGTATCGCAATATAAAACTCTTTGTCCTAGCTTCTCAAGAAGATTATAAAGTTTTACCCTGGCATGAGCAGTGGTGAAAGCGGCCACAGCGATGTTGGTGGAGGATCTAGTAGTCTGTTCCGCGTATTGAGTGTATTTCACCGAAACAATATGTTTCTTATTTACACTAGTGACATCCTTTACTTCTTCATCTGCATTTTTAAAGTGGCCCCATACTTCAGCATCGGTGTGACAGATAATATCCTCAGTGTGTGGTGCACGTTCCGCGAATTTTCCCCAAAGAGAATTAAGGCATAACTTTGCGATGAAACGAAGACATGCATTCCCATCTATCTTAGCCCTATCCAGTTTAACCCCTTCGATTCGTTCAAAGTCTTCAATGAACTTATTGAACATAGGGCTAGCTTTACTAGCTATTCCTGCGGGTAAACACCTGACGCCTCTGTCTTTATCTTCAGGAAATCTTGTATATACTCTGTAAACATCCCGATCTTTGGATCGAAGTTCCAAATTTCATAAAGCTTGGTGATCTTGTATCCTTTCTTTAAAGCTAACTCTAGTTCAGGTGTGGTGTAAACACCTCTGAACTCACGTTGCCGTTCAGTATGTTTACATAATGTTTCTTGACCTTTTTCAGCACAGGTTCTACATAGGGTGAATACTAATCTTTCCTTATATCTTCCGGGCAAAACAGGTATATAGAGTTTCTGAGGAGGGAGGACCCATACATTGGCTACACCGACAAAGTACGTCTTGTTCCTTCTCTTACTAAAATGTTTCAATGGTAAGGCAGCTTCACGACCCTACCCCAAATTCTTGTTTAGGGAAAATCCCACTAGGAAATCTTCGAGTCTCTGTACCCAAGGGTATCAACGATGTCTGAAATCTAGGTAGTTAAGTTTGGTTTTTCCGTCTGTAGGTGGATAATAGTAGACGAATGGTTCAGTTCGACCTCCATATAGAGCTTCCCCTATATGTAATTTATTATTAGCTACATCATTACCTACCCTGTTGACAAAATGACCTAGCCCTTCTTCTTCGAGTGGTTCGGGGGTGTTCATGAACCGTACCTTACATTCCTCTTTCATCTTTTTCCATTCACAACCCCATACCCTAACCACCTCGAAACCTTTAGCTCTATAGGCTGCTTCCTGGAGCATAGTTACTCTATACCGATCAAGACTTCCGACATTCAGGTGTTGTTTTCTTCCTTCTTCACAAGCTTGATGCCCATGCCATATGCATCCGTGGAACAAATACACTATCCTTTTCTTTTCAACAGGTCCTTTACGATCTTTTTCAGCTGCATCGTCCATAGCCTTCCATTCTTGTTCATTCTTTGTTTTTAAAGTTTCATCTACAATTAAATTTTTAAGTTTCACAAACTCTGATCCGTTAA
>JABUQX010002464.1:0-5000 GCA_015478945.1 Trachelipus rathkii | reverse complement strand
CTTCATCCTAAGAACACATAATAGAGTATTGTTACGTACAAACATCCTGCCTACAGAAACTGAAACTGTTTACATTCCTGAATAAAAATGAGCAAGTTAGTGAAAAAAATATTTACCCATTATAAAAAATTATGGGAAACTTAGTAAAGCTGAAAAAACCAAACATCTACAAAATTCAGCTTTCGCTCGATGTATCTGTGAAGTGTGTCTTAATCTTATAAATAATAACGTGCCCATAAAAGAACATCAGAAACAAAAGCTACGTCGACATAGTAACATCATTAAAAAACTTACTCGTAAAATTAAAAAGAAGAATTTTGTAAAAAAAAAAGAAATTACTGTTGAAAGGAAGTGGTGTATTCCTACCCTTATTATTTTCTATTGTAGGCCCTGTTCTATCCAAATTGCTGGGTGGTTAAAACTAATAATAATAATAATGAAGAAAGTTGCTATTATACCCTTCTCTGATTACGAAAAAATGAATAATAATAATAATAATACATATCAACAACAACAACATCAGCAACAACAGACTCAACCTACTGCTTTATATGATCCTAAACTACAGCAAATGTCAAGTATCGAAAACGAACTCGGTCAAATTTTAAATTCACATATGAACATTCATGATAAAAGAGTTAAATATCAAGAGGTATTACAAAAATTAATAGAATTGAAAGAAAAATACACCATTGATAATACATCAGTGTCTACAAACGAGCATGAAGAAACAGAAGGTAATAAGGATTTTAAAAACATTTTAGAAACCAGTCTACCTCCTACAATAAAAAATAAAGGCTTAGCGTTATATAATACATTAAAAGGACAAATTAATTGGGACACTACAGGGCAAATTGTGATAGATGGCAGTCCCATTATAGGATCAAATATCGTGGATTTGGTTTCGGATCTTGTTCGCAATTGGAAAAGAAATCCAGTTATAGGATGGAATATAATAAAACAAAAATTAAGAACCATTAATTTTCCAAAAAGTTTAATATTAAATATGGATCGCTTAGTTGATGTAGAAAACGTGTATTCTACACCTAAGGCTATAGCTTCAGGCTCTTCACCTGGTGTGATATCAACACCTTCATCTTTAGGGTTATTCAGAAAACGAAATAACAAACAACCTTATCCCAGTGCAAAGAAATTACGAAAAAAGATAAGTGTAAGTCGGGAATGGTTAAAAATGTAAGCCTAAGGCTATATTACAAGAGAAATCCATTAGGGATAAGAAAAAACATAACATTACGCAATAGTTATAAGCCACGCCCTTCCTTCTTGTTAGGGTTACCGTTTTAGGGTTAGCTATGTATAAACCGGTTTGTTGCATCATCTTTTGTTATTGTGAGAGAGAGAGGATTACATTCTTCTTAAAAGAGGGATAGCTGAAGCTCATCATTAGTTGAACGTCTGACATTAAACTATAAACATGGTTTCTCTTGTGAATAATAAATTTGTAAACGATATTATAGCATGGAAGGTATCTCATCCTAAAAATATTGTAAATTTAACTTTCCATCGCAAGTCGAGTGGTGAACGTTACTTTACTTGTACTGACTCCTCTCATCCACCTAACAGATCTTTATTCCTATCAAGTGAAGAATTAAGTCGTGTATTTGATGAAGTTAATACTTGGATAAATGAAAAGTACATTTCATCGTCTGTAACAAATTCCTGGGGTGTTGCGATCAATGGCGGAGAAGAAGACGATTCAAAAAGGTTAACTCTTGTTTTTGCGCTACATAACAATATCGAATCCATCGATTTACGTGTTTGGTGGAGACCTAATTCAACTGGAATTTTCCGCCCCACTTCATACGGTGTTTGTGTAAGTGGTCGTGAAAATATTACAGCCTTTATCAAAATGCAAGAAGAAATATCTAAACGTATGGTTGAAGTTGATTTACTGGATGAACTCATTAATTTGTCACATGGTATACTATACACAATATATGATGAACACAATGTGATCGAATCAAAGGATCCCGGAGTTATTGATGCTATCGATCTTGAAAAATTCACCTATCTATATGACAAAGAAATGAAAACATCAGGATACAATGAACAATCTTTGAAAATATCGGCCCGTGATATTTACACATATGTCACGAACCAAGGCCTAAGTAGTTTAGAACAATATATTGAGCCATACATTATCTAAGTAAGGGGCTATGGTCTTTCGTGTCGGAAATTTTTTCCGTATAGGTTTATGTAACGTAAATGCATCCTCTCCTTCTAAATATTTTTTCAATTCTTTTTTATTAAGTTGAGGGAACTTTGATGCAAACCTTGAAAACCCTCCATAACTATAAGGTTGTTTCACATCGAAATAATATTTATCAACCACATCCTTAGCCTCCATTATTAACACTGACATATAAAATAAAAAAATCATATATATATAACACAGGATAAAGAAACATTCGTAAGAAAAAAGCAATTTTAATATACATCTTACATAATATGTTTTAAAGTGTTTACATATAATAAATAAAAAATATTACATTCGTATAATATATATATATATATATATATATATATATATATATATATATATATGTTGAAGATAAGACCAGAGTCGGTATCCAATTTCACAGAACAGAGATATATATATTTAGCAAGAATGAGGTTTAACATTTAACATACATTGCGTACACTCAATGTATTGTTCTAAACTTCTAAGGCCTTGGTTCGTGACATATGTGTAAATATCACGGGCCGATATTTTCAAAGATTGTTCATTGTATCCTGATGTTTTCATTTCTTTGTCATATAGATAGGGGAATTTTTCAAGATCGATAGCATCAATAACTCCGGGATCCTTTGATTCGATCACATTGTGTTCATCATATATTGTGTATAGTATACCATGTGACAAATTAATGAGTTCATCCAGTAAATCAACTTCAACCATACGTTTAGATATTTCTTCTTGCATCTTGGTAAAGGCTGTAATATTTTCTTTACCACTTACACAAACACCGTATGAAGTGGGGCGGAAAATCCCCGTTGAATTAGGTCTCCACCAAACACGTAAATCGATGGATTCGATATTGTTATATGTAGCGCAAAAACAAGAGTTAACCTTTTTGAATCGTCTTCTTCTCCGCCATTGATCGCAACACCCCAGGAATTTGTTACAGACGATGAAATGTACTTTTCATTTATCCATGTATTAACTTCATCAAATACACGACTTAATTCTTCACTTGATAGGAATAAAGATCTGTTAGGTGGATGAGAGGAGTCAGTACAAGTAAAGTAACGTTCACCACTCGACTTGCGATGGAAAGTTAAATTTACAATATTTTTAGGATGAGATACCTTCCATGCTATAATATCGTTTACAAATTTATTATTCACAAGAGAAACCATGTTTATAGTTTAATGTCGGACCTTCAACTAATGATGAGCTTCAGCTCTTTTAAGAAGAATGTAATCCTCTCTCTCACAATAACAAAAGATGATGCAACAAACCGGTTTATACATAGCTAACCCTAAACTGTAGCCCTAACAAGAGTGAAGGGGCGTGGCTTATAACTATTGCGTAATGTTATGTTTTTTTCTTATCCCTAATGGATTTCTCTTGTAATATAGCCTTAGGCTTACATTTTTAACCATTCCCGACTTACACTTATCTTTTTTCGTAATTTCTTTGCACTGGGGTAAGGTTGTTTGTTATTTCGTTTTCTGAATAACCCTAAAGATGAAGGTGTTGATATCACACCAGGTGAAGAGCCTGAAGCTATAGCCTTAGGGGTGTAGAATACACGTTTTCTACATCAGCTAAGCGATCCATATTTAATATTAAACTTTTTGGAAAATTAATGATTCTTAATTTTTGTTTTATTATATTCCATCCTATAACTGGATTTCTTTTCCAATTGCGAACAAGATCCGAAACCAAATCCACGATATTTGATCCTATAATGGGACTGCCATCTATCACAATTTGCCCTGTAGTGTCCCAATTAATTTGTCCTTTTAATGTATTATATAACGCTAAGCCTTTGTTTTTTATTGTAGGAGGTAGACTGGTTTCTAAAATGTTTTTAAAATCCTTATTACCTTCTGTTTCTTCATGCTCGTTTGTAGACACTGATGTATTATCAATGGTGTATTTTTCTTTCAATTCTATTAATTTTTGTAATACCTCTTGATATTTAACTCTTTTATCATGAATGTTCATATGTGAATTTAAAATTTGACCGAGTTCGTTTTCGATACTTGACATTTGCTGTAGTTTAGGATCATATAAAGCAGTAGGTTGAGTCTGTTGTTGCTGATGTTGTTGCTGTTGTTGTTGATATGTATTATTATTATTATTCATTTTTTCGTAATCAGAGAAGGGTATAATAGCAACTTTCTTCATTATTATTATTATTAGTTTTAACCACCCAGCAATTTGGATAGAACAGGGCCTACAATAGAAAATAATAAGGGTAGGAATACACCACTTCCTTTCAACAGTAATTTCTTTTTTTTTACAAAATTCTTCTTTTTAATTTTACGAGTAAGTTTTTTAATGATGTTACTATGTCGACGTAGCTTTTGTTTCTGATGTTCTTTTATGGGCACGTTATTATTTATAAGATTAAGACACACTTCACAGATACATCGAGCGAAAGCTGAATTTTGTAAATGTTTGGTTTTTTCAGCTTTACTAAGTTTCCCATAATTTTTTATAATGGGTAAATATTTTTTTCACTAACTTGCTCATTTTTATTCAGGAATGTAAACAGTTTCAGTTTCTGTAGGCAGGATGTTTGTACGTAACAATACTCTATGTGTGTTCTTAGGATGAAGATCACATACTAAATAACCATGAGGTACAGATGTAACTTCCTTATATACCTTTAAAAATTCTTTTCTTTGATTCGGGAACATTTGGGTGGCTAATACATTAATCTGACTTACGTCTCTTCTTTGACCAAACAATATTAAATATTGAGTATTTAAAGACACGTCTCTCATATACTTATTCTGATGGAAAA
>JABUQX010002463.1:40000-55491 GCA_015478945.1 Trachelipus rathkii | reverse complement strand
AAAAAAAAAGAGAGGAAGAGACCACTTTAATTTTATTGTTCCTACTTTGAACGTCAATATTACTATTAGTTGTTATATAAGAGACGTGCCTCTAACTTACTATAATCAACCTCGTAATTTCCACCTACAACATCTCAACACACACATACATATCAATAAAATGTTCTTAATTTGGCGATTTCATGAATGTTTTTTTAGAAATAGAGTAGCTCATCGTAATTATAACATGAAGAATAGTCAATCAAGAACAACCCACAGATGACAAACTAAAAATATAATTACACTACCCTAACGTCAGACTAACATGCACACACCACATACGCATGGGCGGTTTAAAACTACATGAATATTAAGCAATAGAGCAAGAGCACAAACATATAAATTGGACATTTTCATTAACTTATGACTCCCCTCTCTTGTTGAATTTTACTTGAAGCGCACACTTTATTCTCTCAGATACCATATAACCTAGGCTTTTTTCTAAGCCACACTTCGAGAATCGACACATTGGGAGAGGTTAAATTACAAATAAATTATAAGAACCAGAAGAAATCGGATCCTGATAACCAAAATCTGACAGTTTAGATTTACACAGATAACCACAACACTTCTACCCTGCGTACAAGAAATTTGAGGAAAAAACACATTAATTTTATTTCATGTTCATATCTAAACAGAACCTGGTGAATTTCCCAATAATACACATTCACTAAAAAATATAGTATTAAGTTAATTAATATACATAACTACATCATAAAAATCATATATTATTAAATAATAATATAATAATTAAGTATATAAAGTATTTATATATTAGCTATAATAAATATCAATTACTTTAGTTCGTTAGTAAGCAATTATATATAATATACTATAATATATAGTATAATATGTATAAACACTTGTTTATTAATAATAAATATACGATAGTATCTTATTAGTGGTTTATATTATGATATATAAAATTGAAATTATAAATTATGTTAGCTAATTAATATATTAATTAATATTTATATTTAGTTATTTAACTACACTGTATAAGTTATATACTTCATTTACTATGTAGTTTTTAAATTTATGAGTTGGTTGCTACAAGCACATTTATTAACCCAAAATCAAGGGGCAAAGTCGGTATGAGACTCAGAACTATGCTAATTACAATAATTATCACTTTCATCTTTGGCCCTCTCACCCGAACCTCCTCACATAATCACTTCTAAAACTTCGTACCGCCAACAACCCTACCCTGGTGGGAACAAAATTCATTCTCGCTTCGTGTCTTCTCTTGAAATCACACACGCATTTCTATCGCGTTTTTACCATCCAATCCACTTTCGTTGCTTTGTCTCTCACACTATCCTCGCGTCACCAGTATCCCTGACAAAGATCCCGAAACCTCTCCAGATACCTTAATCCTCTGCTCCTCTCAATTCTTCTCACAAGGAACCAAACCACTCTTAACTATTCTGGGGTTCTTACCTCCCGGTGTCTCTTCTTCGAACATCGAAAACCATTCTTAATCAACACTTGTCTCTCTCTTTATTAACCCTATCAATCTCCCTATCCTCTCTCTCTTACTACTTCCATTATTTTTTAACATGAACTTGGCTCCAATCCCTTTTTCAAGGACCCTGTTGTGTTCCAATTTGTTGCACGGTGATACCTATGCATTTCTCGAACACACACCGATGGAGTCACACCCCCATATATAGGGTGTGTGTGGTCTTGAACCAAATTTCAAAACATACTTATCTCTACGAGGTTTTAATTGTACAACACCTCTATTCCCGGTAACTCATACACTTCCTCTCAAACCAACCATGCTCCACAGTCTCTCTCCTACTTATGGGATGTGCTCTCTCTCTGTCGCATCCCCTTCTCCTCATACCACTTCAAATCCATCCTAATATACTAAAACCTTATCCTTCTGTCAAGTAACTCCATCAAATCGTCTGACTTACTTTCTCTAGTATCTCTAACTCCATGCCCCCTCTCTTTTCCTCTCCTTAAACACTTAACCTTGAGTGTGTACGCCTGGTTGGGATATACTATGTGTGAAGGACCACACTGTTTGTGGCCACACTTGACTCATCTCTCTTCACACTACTCGCCTTACAAATTTCACCTACAACTGCTCATTCTGGAATTCCATTCCGGCCACCAAGGTAGTATCATCCGCAATTAGGTATCATGCACTTCCATCTATATCACCCCATCCATCAAATCATCCCTCTCCCTCCTCATCATTCCTCTGCAAACACTCTCCCTAAACAAATTGAAAAGCCACGGTGATGACATTACACATCCTTGTCTCAACCCTCTCTCCACTCCAAACATCTCACTCCCCTCCTAATTACTCTCTACACACATTCTGGCCTATTCCTATATAAAGCCTAACACTTACCCTAAGTTACCCCCTACCATTTTCCCCAGGGCAGCCCTCCATATTCACCCCTCTTCACTTCACTCTATCATATGCTCTCCAGATCTAAAAACACCCATACACTTTCCCTCTTCCTAAACCTTTCTCCACAAGCATCTTCAGTGGGTGGAATATATACTTGAATCTCACACATCCCTCCCATCCTAGAATCACCTTGTTCCTCCCCCATCTTCTCCTTCGTAATCTCTCCACACTAAAAACTCGCAAGAGTTAGATAAGAACACCCATCACCAATCCGTTCCCAACTACACCTCACAAAAGACAAATACCTCTATAGATCTATAATCACCACAGTATACTACATCCCTCATTCCCCTTCTTTTATAGCAGTGGGACTTACAAATATCTATCCTGACAACCTTAGTGGAAAACTCTATCCCTTTACCTCCAACTAATTAAAATTAATATATTCCTGTTCAGTGCCATTTCACCATTCGCCCTCTGCCTCCATTCACAGTAACAGCCATTCACCACATCCATCTGTAGACTGTGGGACTTTCTGTATATTTTTTCAGGGATTTAACCCAGGGGACTCCTAGATGAGAATGGTTGTTCACTTTTTATTTCCATATCTCCTTCCCGTCCCTCTTCACTCCCATAGCGCATCTATACGGAAAAATCATTTGAAAAAACCCTCCTCATACGTTTACCAACCAAACCAATTCATTCAAATTAATGACTAAATATTCCCGCCCAAGCATTGTTCCTTACCCCATCTTACACACTCCTAAGTGAGTCGAAATCAACTATTTTCTTTCCTCTCCTAAAACCCTCCACACTAACCCCCTTCCCCCCTCTTTCAGTTTTTTTTTAATTCACCTTCTTTCCAAGAATAGGTATTACTCACTTTTATCAAGAATCTGTTTCACACTTTTTCACAACCATGTATATATTTCTTGCATTTCTCTTTCGGTGCGACACCTCTCCCTTCGCACGTTTTCCGCACCCTGGCAGTCTTTTTTTCATTCCCACACTCTAGTAACCACCTCAAGTAGTTGCGCCTCCCAGGCTTCCTTCTCCTAATTCCCAAATCCATTGGCAGCACTGGAGGCAGGGCTCTGCTATTTTTTATTTTTCAAAACCAAATCTATCACACCTCTCTCATCCTCGATTCACTCCTTTCCTTCTACGCACGGTGGGCTGCATTCCCACCCTTTACGTTTACTTTCCGCATTATCATTCCCTGGGGCTTCTTCACAAATTAACATCATAAAAATTACTGCCAAGCAACGCTCTCTCCCACATACCTAGGTTTCTTTCACTGGTCCCACGGTTCCACGTCCTCTCAACACATAGCTCGTCCCAGCATACCTGCCTTCTAAACTCGGCTCTTTCCACACGAATGTCCAATACAATTTTTCACCTACCCTGTTACACTCGGACTTAATTTTCTCTTATTTCTCCTTATCTTTAAACAGTTATCCGTCCTCCCGCACTAGTTGTGTGACCTAGCCAACCACGAAATAGTTGCTCATCAGGGGATAACCCTCTATTACTTGCCTCCTCGTGCAATACATTACATTCCTATAATCTGGGCCTCAGCACAATACTACTTATTTCGCACATTAATAAATCGGCAGGTAGCGGGGTCTTGCCCCTTGGTTATACCAAGCTCCCTTTTCCATATGGCACTTTATATTTTTGACGTTTTTCTCTGGAATCCAAGGTAATTCCAACATAATACAATAGCTATCCCAACACAATTCTAACGTCTTTTTCCCCATTAAGCATTACTTTTCACCAATATCCTCCAAATCACATATACCCTCCTAGCCGCCTCTCCACTACACTTTACCTTCATATATCTCCTCACTATAAACCAAATTCTTATCATTAACCAAAACTTCTCCACATTCATGATCAACATCACCTTTTCCAAAATTTTCTCTCTCTACCGTATCTCCCCTCGTCTATCTTCATTTTACTTTGGTGATCCTCACACTAACACACTAACATTCACATTCCCCCCATATATTTTTTCACTTTAACCACCATTATTCTTCTTTAGTCACGCTAATTTGGCAACACTTTTACCTTATCGGAAATCAGCCTCTTCTCATAAACTAAAGTATCTTCCCCTTCCTCTTGCGTCGAATACTCTCTCGGGGTTCACCCTATATTCACCAATCCATTACCTTAAAATTTATTTACGAAACACCAATCTACTTCTCCTCTTCTCAAGCTTTTGTTCTTTTTCAACACCCTTACACGTAATGCAACTATACGATATTTCTTATCCGTGTCGAACATCAACCCACTCTGGTCTCTCCATCTTTTAGATTATTACCATCATTAGTCCTCTCCATTATGACAAACACCCCTCTAACTTTAACTCTCTATATTCTTGCCCATACACCACATATATTAATATTCTCATAATAATATATCCATTTTGTGTTTATTACCTAGTATTATTATATAATTGTATATAGATTAAAAGAATTAGATCCACGGGAACAAATATCAATTCATTTAATACTCACTTATTATTACAATATACTAATTTTATTAGTTAGCTAAATATATTATAATTATTAATTATTTTGAGTAAATTGTCCACTAACTAACCTATTCATCATTATATCATACAACACCACACAATTCATATTATTATAATAAAGGATATAAATTATTATTTAGTATATATGAGCACATGTACTTAGTTTTTTTAAATTACACTTAGTTTATTCTCTATACTTGGGCTTGTATTATATTCTATAGTACTTTAATGGAACGGTCACATTAGACACTAATTAACACCTTTATTTAATATACATATAAGCAGAGTCAGTCAAGGGCAGAGAGAGAGAGAGAGGGTTATTCTCTGGGAAATGCACCCTTTTATCGGACCGGCAGTTAACTTTGCTATCATCTGGACTGGACCTCTTTTAATATCGGTGTGGGACGAATTATTTTTCATTTTAATTATTTTTATTGGAATATTTTAATTTCTTTACTTATTTATAATTTGTTTCATCATTTTTATTTTAATTTATCTAAATAACTAATCACTTATGTCAAACAAACACAATTATTAATAATTATGTGTAATTATTTTCCCATTTTATTTAATTATTTTTTTTATTTTGGGTGGGTATAAGGGTCCTCTCTTGCTCGGGGAGGAAACACCACGGTGGGTCTTTTACTGGGCCCATCAACCCCCACTACCCAAACTGGCTCGATGCAATCTACAAAGCACCACTAGGTATTGGTCAATTGTTGGTAACTGCAAGCCAAATTTTGGCTTGTCACAAACTTAAGAATAATATATAATATAATTAATATAAAATAAATAACTAATATATATATATGATATATAAATATATATATATATATATTACTAGCATAACTATTAATATAATATATAGATAATATTAAGTTATAAGTATATATTAATTATTAATTAAAATAATATATAATAATTTATAATATAATTATATAATAATATATATATAATATATAATATTAATATATATATAATTAAATATTATATATATATAATATATATCAAATATATATATATTATATATATCAGCAAATATAATTGAATTAGTATTTAAGTAAAAATATGTCATTTCTATTATACATTTTTCAACTCATTATAATATATAATATATATATATATATATATATATATATTTATATCCCTCCTCTCAATCATCACTAAACATCTACATTTACAAAACATATAGAAGATAACGAAAATTTCTCTTCTTGCTAGATCTATTAATACATAATATAATAAATATTATATAATTATATATATACTTAATATTATATATATATATAATTTATATTATAATATAATTTAATATAATGTACTAATATATTAATATATATATAATAAGTGAACGAGAGAGAGAGAGAACGAGAGAGAGAGAGAGAGAGAGAGAGAGAGAGAGAGAGAGAAGTTTACCCACGTGCGAATCAACTAGAATCACACAGTTAAAACGTCACTGCAATAATATATAGTATATTATATATATATATAATATATACACATACATATCATATCACATTTAAATTATATATATAAGAGTGTATACAGTAAATGTTTATACCTATTATATATATATATATATAGTATTATATTATAAATAATGATATTATATATATAATATATAATATAATAATATATTATATATATATATATAATATATAATATAATAATATATAAGTATTATTATATATTATATATATTTTAATTATATATACTTACACACAGCACACATACACACCACATACATCACACATACCTAGATACATACACTTACACTCAACACCCAGAACACTCTCACTTATGCTTACACCCAGATACACTCTGACTTATGCTTACACACACACACACACCCACACACACACACACACTCAACACACACAGATACACACACATCTACACCCAGCCATAGCAACGTGCATACACTACGCTTAACACTACAACACCTCACCTACACTCGGTCCCATCAGATACTTAACACACTTACACGCACCATAGACCCACTTACAGTACATACACAACCATGACACTTATTAAGCCGTTTACAACGCCATAGACACCTTACACTAGCCCATATACACTTACATTCACACACACACAGATACACTTACACTTACACTCATACACACATTTACACTTACACTTACACTCACACACTCGATATTTTGATTCCGCAACTTTGACGACTCAATTTTGTTACCTCAACTTTGATACCTCAGCTTTGATGGTTCATCTTTGATGAATCATCTTTGATGCATTTTTCTAACCTTTTCTAGCCTTTTCTACCCTACATCATAGAACAGAGCTAATATTGATGTCTACCCCTAAGTCATAAGCTGCCCACCAGGGCGCAGCATGCGCAATCCGTGCAAAGCCAGCCAACCACGCACCCGCAGGTGCGACCGTCGCGTCGTCCGCCTGCCGGTGCGCCCGCAGCGCAATATTTCGCGTACCCACCGCCGCGTGCGCCCGCATGAACAATATTTCCGTGCGAACGACAAATATGATATCAATGTAAACTATTCAAAGAATTTCATACTTAAACATTTTCGCAATCCTAAAACTGTAACTCATTACAGACCTATTATTATTATTAACTACATATTTATAGTTGTAATATCAATGTAAACTATTCAAAAAATTTATTTTCAAATATACTATGAGTCATTCATTTAACTTAATACTTTTTAATTTATAATTTTTAAAAATTGTATGTAAGAAGAAAAGGCCAGAGTGGCTGATATACTAATCATTTTATTTTACTACAATTGTACAAAATTTTATTAAAAAATTACTTTTACATACTTTTTAAAGCAGAAATCAGTAAATCAATAGAGGTGTTACCTAACACCAAAGGGATTAGTATGCTTTTGTTTTACTGCTTTACTGCTTTAACTCATATGTTTTACTGCTTTAACTCATATATTTATTAACATTACATACTTAAAGCAGTAAATCTCATAAATCAGATTAGAGTGTTACAGTACAACAAGGGACTTTAGTATATGCTTGCTTTAACTGCCTTTACTGCTTAAACTCATATTGTTTACTGCTTTAACTCATATGTTTTTAACATTAACAACCATAAAGCGAAATCATAAAAAATCAGATAGAGGGTTTACATAGCAATCAAGGGAATAGTATGCTTTGTTTTTACTGCTTTTACTGCTTTTAACTCATATGTATTTACTGCTTTTAATCATATTTTTTTGACTGCTTTTCTGCTTTAACTCAATTTTTAGTCTGCTTTAACTACTATGTTTTACTGCTTTCTGCTTTAACGTCATATGGTTTTACTGCTTAAACTCTAATAATCTTTAACATTATGTTTTGTTTTGTTTTTAAATCTTTTTATTTAATTTTTATTTATTATTTATTATTTTATTTTATTTTTATTAATTTATTTTTATATGTTTTTATTTATTATTATTATTTTATTTTTGATTTTATTATTTTAGATTCAAATTTTATTTTTTCTTATTTCATTTATTTTTATTTTTATTTATTTTATTTTTATTATTATTTTTATTATTAATACTTAGTGTTAAATTACTTCAGCTATGTTATAATTATTTAGACAAACCACACACATCACCACACACACCACACACACACACACACACACACACACACACCACACGCCACACACACCCACACCACACACCACATTATAATATATATGATATTAAATATATATATATATAATATATATAATATATAATATATAAATATAATATATATATATATATATATATATATATAATATATAATTATATATAATAATATATATATAATATCACACACACACTTACACACACACCACACACACACACTCGCTTAAACACATAACGTTATATTTAATTAGCTCCATTCAATTATAACTAAAGATTATTTCAAAGTTCTTAAAACTCTATATTAAATCAATCATTATCTTTGAACAAAGAATTATTATTAACTGTTAAGACTTTTTGTTTATAAATTTTTTTTATAAATATCAAGTCCGTAGTACGTTAGCTCTGCTGATAAGCATAAATTTCTTTTAACAAATTTTTGTCGTAACCTTAAAGCAATAAATCGTAGTAATCAGTAAGGCAAGCTCCCGTGCCACCCCTCTACTCAAGCTATGCCACGTTTGTTCTATATTGACTTACTGCTTACATCATCTTTGTAGCCTGTTAATAAGTTATAGAAATATAACAAAATAAGCTCTTTCGCTGGGCAGCCATAACATTATTTTTTATTAAATTCATTTTACGTTTTATTTTCTAAAACATCATTTATTAAATAATTTTATTATTATTCGCTCACTGTTAACTAAAATTATTTCAAGTTTTTTAAATAATTCGGGATTTTCTTATTATTTTTATTATCATCTATGTACATTTGGACAATCCAGCACGAAAAACACACAACAACGCGCACTCCTTACAGATACCAAACTGACCTCTCTCTGTAAATGTGTTGAAATAACTACTTCAGGCTAAATTTAGGATAAACCTCTTTGTATCCCAGGCTGATTTAAGCCTTATACCAGGTCAAAATATATTTCAAACTGACCTCTTTCTGTAAAAGTGGTGATAGATAAATACATTACGGTCCTAACGTTGGCAGTAAATGATTTAGGATAACCTTTTTTTGTACCCGGTTGATTTAAGGCCTAAACCAGGTCAAAAGGTAATTCAGTACAGAGAAGAAACGAGAATCGATGGGTTTATTATTTAATTTTATAGTGATATTTTCAAACTTAAATCATGCTGGATAGGTAAGATCCTTTAAGCAGTAAGAATGGAATTTTCCTTCACTTGTGAGTGACGGAGTAAATCCTTATCTCTTTATGACTGCTCATAGTGAATTCGTCGGAGAATTATTTTATCGCTTTTGGCCTTTTAGTATGTAAAAACATGTTTTTCATATCCTGAGCTAAACCACCGTTTATTTAAAATATATGTTATTAGTTATAGCTTCAAAGGAACTTTAATAAATTAAACATTCAACTCTAACATACATGCTAAATGATTTATCTAGAAATTAAAAAATAAGGAATAATAAACTTTATCTATATAATGTAGATAATTTTAATAATCATCTAATTACAATGATTGAAATATATAGTATATATACATATATATATAGGGGTATATATATATATATTATATAATATATATATATATATATATATATATAATATATAATAATAATATATATCATATATATATATATATATAATATATATTCTATAATAAATATATATAATATATCATATATATATATTAATTAATAATATATTAATACAATTATCATATTATTATATATAATATTATATAATATATATATATAGTAAAATATAATATATATAATATATATAATATATAATATATATAATATATATTAATAATATAATATATATATATATATATATATATATATTATATCTACTATATTACAAAGGAAGTAGCTATAGGAAATTAATAAAAAGAAAGATTAATAACAGGTATTACAATGGTTATATATATATGTTGAGTTAACATTAAATTATATACACTTCCACATTACCATTTCAAATCATGATGTTTATGAACTATTTCAATATTAAAACCTCTAAATCTTTACAATAGTCAATCATTATATCATACGATGATTAGGTTTCGTTGTCTCATTAATACACTTCAGATAGTACATATGTAAAAAGTTCCCTCTCAGATATCATAGTATATTTACATTCTGGATCACTCTCATAAATACTTTCTTGCATTGTTTTCTAGTATGATTAAATGAAATCTGTACGTTATAGGAACTTAGGAGCGATGATGATCGAGTGTAGCTATCATCGATCAAGAGTTGCTCTTAAATGCGTAGTATTCTGTGTATAACTATACTGAATTACGGCTTTACGTAATTAGATTAAACTCATATGCTTCTTCATCTCATTAACATTCGCCCTAACGGACCTCTAACACTAATATTTAACTGCGATTAGGCCTGAAATGTTAGAATCCATATGATGGTAGGTTCAAAACTTGGCTGATTCTTTATTTCTCTCCTCATATATCTAACTTCCAACTGATTTGTTTTGATGTTTATAAAATGCTAGAGTGAAGTTGGCTTATCGCTGGTTTCTTCGCACATGCTAATAACTGTTTCGGTCCGTTTAAACTTAGCCTTGGATATAAGTATCTGTAAGCCAGTCTTCATGTGGAATTACATATACAAGGTAATTATCTGGAACATCACGAAAATACAGCTTGGTATTATATACAGGGTGAAATGGGTATGCACACTGAAAAATCAAATCCATCGTTGTTTCTTTTATATAAGAAATGAAACCTAACTGCCGGGAATTTGATTTTCCAACTGGACAATTGTCTTGTATTGAGTTATACCTGTTAAGGTGAGATCATGAATATTACACTTAGTGAAACTAGAACACTTTTATTACAAATCAAAGAACTTTGTTGCAACCGCTGTAACATGCCAAAACGAAGTATGATTTTAATGAGTTGTCTAAAACTACCCTGCTCAACAATTACAGTTTAAGAAATAAGTAATTTCACGCCAACACGATAAGGCCAGGATATGAAAAACATGTTTTTTCACATACCTAAAAGGCAAAAAAGCGATAAAAAATAATTCCGACAATCACATGCGCAAGTCATATAGAGATTAAGATTACTCGTCCACTCACAAGAAAGAAAATATTTCCTTCTACCTGCTAAAGATCTTACCAATCCGCGCATGTTTCAGTTGAAATTATATTTAATACAATAAATAATAACTATCGATTTCAAGATTCTTCTTTCTGTACTGCGGAATATACCTTTGACCTGGATTAGGAGCTAAATCAACCGGATACAGAAAAGGTTTATCCTAATTTATGCTAATATTTTAGGCCTAACGTATCCTATTTTCACCACATATTTACGAAAAACGAGGTCATTTGAAATATATTGTGACCTGGAATTAGGCTTAAATCGCCCCGGGGTCAAAAAGGTTGTTATCCAAATTTAGGCCTAAAGTAGTTATTTCAACACATTTACAGAGAGAGGTCCAGTTTTGTATCTGTAAGGAGTGCGCGATGTTGTGTTTTCTCGTGCTGGATTGTCAATGTAACAATAGATGATTAATATAAATAAAGAAAATCCGAATTATTTAAAAAATCTTGAAATAATTTTAGTTAACATTGAGCGAAAAATATAAATGTAAGCGAATAATTGTTATTTTTAAATAAAAACCTAGAATGATTTTAAATAAAAAACATGTTATGTTAGCAGAGAAGAACTATTTTTTTTTATAACTTATTACATGTGCTAAAGATATGCTCAGAAGTAGTTAACGTATATAGAACAATAACGTGGCCCTAGCTTGGTGTAGAGGTGTAGGGTGTTGCCCTCTACTCGATTTACTGGATTTATTGCTTAAGGTACGTAAAATATGTTTTTAATAAAATTCATAAAATTTTAGTAAAAATTATTTAAAACTTGATAGTTATAAATTTATAAACAAAAATATTAACAGTTAATAATAAATCTTTGTTCAAAGATAATGATTGATTTATTATAGAAAGTTAAGAAACTTTTGAAATAAATATTAGTTTAGTCAACGGAATGAGTAATAAATTGTACTTATTTGTTTTAAAGCGTTGTGTCGTGTGTGTGTGTGTGTGTGCTGTGTGGTGTGAGGTGTGTGTGGTTGTGTTTTGTGGTGTGTGTTGTGTGTGTGGCTAAATAAATAATGAACAATATGCATTAAGTTAAATAACACTAAGCTTATATAATAAAAATAATAATAAAAAATAAAAATAATAAAATAAAAATAAAATAAAAAAATAGATAATAAAATAATAAAAATAAAAATAAAAATAAAATACAAATAATAAAAATAAAATAAAAAAATAAAAATAAAATGAATAAAAATAAAATAAAAATAATAAAAATAATAATAAAAATAAATAAAAGTATTTAAAACAAAAAAAACATAAATGTTAATAAATTATATGATTGTAAGCAGTAAAGCATATGGAGTTAAACAGTAATAGCGATAAAACATATGGTTAAAGCAGGTAAAACATATGAGTTAAGAGAGCAGTTAAAGGCAGTATAAACATATGTAAGTTAAAAGCAGTAAAACATATGAGTTAAAGCAGTAAAGCATAAAAACAAAGCCATACTAATCCCCTTGTTGCTTATGTAACACCCTTTCTTATGATTTAACGATGTACTGGTCGTTTAAAGTATTGTAGTTTAATAATATTATAGTTAAAGCAGTAAAACATATGGTTAAGTAGCATGTAAAAGCGAGTAAACAAGAAGAGGCATACTAATGCCCTGTTTGCTGATTATTGTAACACCGTATTGTATTTACTGATTTACCTGCTTAAGGTATGTATGTTAATAAATTATGAGTTAATCACGCAGTAAGGACATATAGCAGTTAAGGCCTATAAGCATAAAACAAAAGCATACTAATTCCTTTGGTGTTGTAGGTAACACTCTATTGATTTACCTGATTTACTGCTTGTAAAAGGTCGTGTAATGTATATTTTTAATAAATTTTCGTAACAATTGTGCAGTAAAATAAAAATGATATTCAATCAAGCCACCCTGGTTTTTCTTCTTAGCATACAATTTTAAAAAATTGTAATTAAAAAGTATTAAGTTAAAATGAACTAATTAATATAATAATTTTAAAATAAATTTTTGAATAGTTTACATTGATATCAGAACTAATGAAATAATGTGTAAATAATAAAATAGGCTGTAAGTGAGTTACGTTTTTAGATTGCGAAAATGTTTACGATGAAATTCTTGAATAGTTTACATGATACATAATTGTCGTTCTGCACGGAAATTGCCGCATGCCGGCGCACGCGGCAAGCGGGTACGCGGAAATATTGCGCCCTGCGGGCGCACGCCGGCGGGCGGAACCGCGACGGTCGCACCTGCGGGTGTGTGGTTGGTCTGTGGCGTTGCGCGGAGGCGCAAGCCTGCCGCCCTGTGGGCACTTATGACCGTAGGGGTAGACTCAATATTAGCTCTGTCTATGATGTAGGTAAAAAGGCAGAAAAGGTTAGAATAAACTGCATCAGAGATGATTCATGCTAAAAAGAGAACCATCAAGAGCTGAAGGTTTCAAAGTGAGGTATACACAAATTGAAGTCGTCAAAATTGACGGAATCTAAATATCGAGTGTGTGAAGTGTAAGTGTGAAGTGTAATCTGTGTGTGTGAGTGTGTAAGTGTAAGTGTATCTGTGTGTGTGTGATTGAAAGTGTATATGGGCTAGTGTAAGTGTCTATGGCGTGTTAAGTGCTTATAAGTGTCATAGTTGTATGTAGTAAGTTTCTATAGTGAGTTAAGTTGTTAGTGTCTATGGCCGAAGTGTAGGTGGTTGTGTGTGTAAGCGTAAGTGTATAATTGTCTATGGCGGGTGTAGATGTGTGTGTATCTGTGTGTGTGTGAGTGTGTGTGTGTGTGGGTGGGTGTGTTGTGTGTAGCATAAGTGAGATGTATTCTGGGTGTACAGCAAAGTGAGAGTTGTTCCTTGGGTGTCGAGTTGTAAGTGTCTGTAATTTAGTATTGTGTAGAATGGTATGTGTGTGTGTGTGTATGTTGTGGGTGTAAGTAATATATATATATATATATATATTATAAATTATAATATATATAATATAATAATATATATATATATATAATATATATATATATATATATATATATTTATATATATAATATATATATATTATATATCATATATATATATATATATATATATATATAATTTATGATTTTTTTTATATAATTTTTTTTTGATTTTTTTACGATATTAAATATGTAAATATAATAATTATAATTAATTAAATATATATATATTATAATATAATATATATAATATAAAATATATATATAATATAATATATTTATAATATATATATATATATATATATATAATATATATTATATTGCTTTATTTTGCATTGACCACGTGATTCTAGTTGGTTCGGCCACGTGGTACTCACTCTTCTCTCGTTACCGTAGATATATTATTAAATGTAATTTATACTATATATAATATATATATATATAAATACTATATATATAATATATATAATATTTAATAATATATATAAAATAATATAATTATACATATTATATATTATTAATTAGTTTTGACTAAGCCAAAATTGGTTTCAGTTACAATAAATTGACAACCCTATATGCTTTGTAGATGTGCATGAGCATGTTTGGGTAGGGGTTGACTGGGCCAGTAAACAAGCCACGTGGTGTTTCTCGAGACAGAGACCTAATACCTAAAAAATAAAAATATAAACATATTTAAAATAAAAAATATAAAATAATTTACAATATGTACAATAATTAAAATAATTTTAAAATAGAAAATAAATATTACATACGTTAATGATTAGCAAAACGTAATTTGCGTCTGAAAGGTGTCACCCAGACAAAATACTCTCTCTCTCTCTCTCCTCTCTCTCATCTCTCTCTCTCTCTCTCTCTCTTTCTCTCTCTCTCTCTTTCGCTACTGTATATATTATATA
>JABUQX010002463.1:25000-30000 GCA_015478945.1 Trachelipus rathkii | reverse complement strand
TATTTATTTTATTATTATTTTATATTTTTTTATTATTATATATATATTATAGTTATTTTTATTCTATATTATATTTTTATATTATTTATTTTATTACTATTTATTATATATTATAATGTATTATATTCTATATTTATATATTATATATTTTCTATATTTTTTGATGTTTTATTTTTTTGTATAGAAAGGTATTTCTGAAAGATTCTTGATTTGCTAAATACGAAAATTAGAAAATATTTTTTTTGTTTTTGTGCCTCCTGAAGGCAATTTGAAAATAATAGCTTATGATATATATATATATATATATTTATATAAGCTATATTATATATAATATATATATATATATATATATAAATATATATATATATTATATATATAATATATAATATATATATATATATATATATATAATATATAGGATGGTCAGAATTTTTTTAATGCTCACAACAGTATGTAACTAGGGACCCGCAGCTCCTCCAGTAAAACAAATTATATATTCGGAATCAGCGAAAATTCTAAGGATGGGATTTAACTTTTTGTTTTTATTTATTGTTTTTTTATTTTTTTTTTTTTTTTTTGGCTTATTCATCGCAAAATATTTAAAAATTATTTCCCCCCATTTAGGGGGCTCGAGCCGACGGGGACAGAGGGGGGACGTTTCATATCCCGGAGGGGGGGATTAGTCATCCCGTCGTCCACCGGGGGCGAGGACCCGACTCCTGCATTCTTTGCGGTTTACCCTATGGTATTCCTTTAGTTAAAGTATACAAAGTGTTTTTGGAAGTAAATTTTCTTTTTTTTTCCACTAAAGGAATACATAGGGTAAACCGCAAAGATGGCAGGAGTCGGGTCTCTCGGCTCCCGGTGGACGACGGGGGGGACTATCCCCCCCCTCCGGGATGGTCTCCGGAACCCCCTCTTTGGTCTTTGGGTGTCGCGGGGTTCTCCGACCATCCCCTCGGGGTATGAACCCCCCCCTCTGTCCCCCGTCGGCTCGAGCCCTAAATGGGGGGAAATAAATTTGAAAAAAAATATTGCATGATAAGAAAAAAAATAAAAACCAAAACAAAAGTTTAACTGAAAAAATAAGAATTTTCCGCTGATCCCAAATATATAATTTGTTTTACTGTAGGACTGCCGTTCTCTAGTTACATACTGTGTAGCATTAAAATCGTGACCATTCTATATATATATATATATATATAATATATATAATATATTATATATATTAATAGTATATATATAATATATAATTATATATATATATATATATATATATATATATATATATATAATATATATATATATATATATATATTTTGTAAAGAGTTACTTAACGCCACACGCTTCTTTATTTCAAATCTAAAAAATATTTGTAAAGATTGAATCATCATTTTGAAAATAGGTCGAAATAAAAAAAAAAACAAAATCTTTTAAATGTAATAAAAAAATACAATACTACAGCGAAAAGGAATACATTGATCCTGGTAAAATTTTTAGTAAGGAAAATGTAATTAAGAATACCCAGGGTATACCCCGATGGCAGGAGTCGGGTCCTCTCGGCCTTCCGGGGAACTACGGGTAGGACTATTTCCCCTCCGGGAGAGGTCTCCGGAACCCCGCCTCTTTGGTATTTGGGTGTCGCGGGGGTTTCCTCCGCCCCTCCCCCTACGGGGTATGGAAACGTCCCCCCCTGTGTTGCCCGTCGGCTCGAGCCCCTATAGTTTTAAAAATACTTACAATAATAATATTAATTTTAGCTCCCATGAACAGGTAAAAAAAAAAAAAAAAAAAAAAATAAAAAAAAAAAAAATTCATTTACCACCCTGGAACATCTATTTATGTATCATAGATGCTACCTGTGAAAATTTTTTTTGATCCGACTCCCGTTCCGTGTGGGCGCTAAGTAACTTTGTCCTATATATACTATATATATATAATATATATATATATATATATATATAATATATATATATATATTATATATTATATAATATATATATATATATATATATTATATATATATATATATTTATATATATATAATATATATGCTGTTTCCCAAAGCGGTTGCGCCGTCGTTACGTTCTTCTTCATTATCTCGCGGCTTGACCGTATATATATTATATATATATATATATATACACGAGAAATACTTTCAAGAGGCTTATACACACACAAATTATCTTTGATTTTAGCACCGATAGCTCTGGAATACCCATATCTTAACAAGTGCAGGAAAAAAGAACAAGAAATGATATCAACTTACCGATCTGTGGAAGAGTTTCCTGTGAATCCAGGTACTGTTATCATTTATAGAGGTGTGAACCTTTTTAGCATAGGGTCGCGCCAGAGTCCCCATTTTATTGATGACCGTTGCCGCTTTCGTCGAGTTAGAGTTGATGAGTACCTTCAGAGCAGATATGACGTTGAGTACGTTCACGTAAACTTGTGCTGATTTACGACTGACTTTTCCTGGCGATTCAGCACCTCTAGGTTTATTACGCATCCCTCGGGTTAAGGAGGCATATTTAGGGTCATTCTCATCGTCGAGTGCGATGACGAATTCGTCCTGGGAGTAATCTGGAACGTCAGCGTACACAGTTTCCATATTTTCATCGTCGTCCATATATCGCAGTCCATCTCCACTGGAAGAACGAAGCAAAGATCTTTCTGCTAGACGGATTTCGTCCTCATCCGCTTCTTCGACGCGGCGAAGATTTTTTGGAACGTCATACGTCGATAAAAGTCGATTTAAAACGTCTCTTTTAGACTCGACAATTTCACCACTCTCGTTACGATGGCTAACCGTTTCTAATTCTAAAGCCAATTCTTCAACCAGTCTTGTAAGCTTTGACGTACTACCCAAGTCCATTTTGATATCTTCATCAATAGCCAAGTTACATTCGGATATATCCCTATTATCATTTAAGCTAGAACCAAAAGAAGTGATAGATTCCTGCATATCAGTGTCAAACTTCATTTCTTCGATAGGTGATTGAGGCAAATTTTCTTTATTAGGTGGTTCTAGTGAAGGAGCTTTGTCGACTTTCGGTGTTGAATCTTCAACAGGTGGAAGATTTGTTGGTTTTGATTCTTTAAGCATATTAGATACAGTTTTCGCATAACCTGGATTACTTATGGTAATAACACTTGGTTTACTAGGAGATGCAGCGGACAATTCTTTTGTCTTAACTGACACTACTTGGCCATAAGCAATTTCTGGTCCAGATTTACAAAGGAACTCATATTTTCTTTGGTTATTTTGATTTTCAAAGGGCAACGCAGGTAGAGGCTGATTATAAATGGGTTCTTTATTCTTCGGAGAAGGTACAGAGATATTTTCCTTTGGAAGTGTGTTCGCGTCTTTCCTCTTGATCCTGCTGTATAATGATTCTAAAGGAAGGGTTCTAGTTTTCTCCTTTTTAGGTTTGATGCAACTGTATATTGGTTCCTTTGAAGGTTCTTTGTCTATCGGCGGTGTCACTGGCGTAAATGAACTAGTCGGGCTCCCTGTTAAAATAGACAAAGGAGAATTAATTGGCGACTGGGTTCCAGTCACAACAGTTGGACTAGAGGGTTTCTTAGGTTTAACTTTGCTATATATTGGTTCAGGTTTGACAAGAAGATCACTAGATGGCGATGATTCTTTGGATACTACTGGTTCTATAGGTTTAAAGCTAGATTCTGCTTTCAGTTTCGGCTTGATTCTGGCGTATATGGGTTCCTTTGCCACTTTCGTTGACGAACTGTCCTTCTTGGTTGATTTAATTAGTCTGCTGTATATGCTTTCCTTTTTAACTATCTCCTTCTTAGCGTCGTCTGCTGATGGAGACCCAGGATTTTGGCATTTGTCTGTTAAGTCGTGCCTGGATAAACGAAACAATCGTTGAATGGGACTCGCGGTCTTGGCCCTTATTTGTCGTTCCTTTAAATCGGAGTTCAAGGCGTCTTCAGATGCAGAGTCCGAAAAATAACCTGATGTTAAACTTTCTGCGTGAAGTGCAGAAGCTGTACTAATTGTTATAAACGTGCTGTCAGTGTTTGGACTACATGGCGACTGTTTAAATAAACTTTTATCGTTACAAAGAGAAGTAGATGACGATTCGCTTGTTCCAGTATTAAACGCCTCATCGCTGGATTTAGCAACTCCTAAATCCCCGCTGCACGTTTTTGTTAAATCTACTTTAGTGTCGCTTTTTGAATCTACTTCCTCATGTTTACTACTTAAAACAACATTTACCTTCGTCTCCGGAGTATCTTCTACTTTTTTAGATATTTTGTCAACTTCTTTCATTACTTCGTCTATCAAACTTTGTGGTTCATTTTCGGATAAGGGTCCTGGGAACCCGGAGAAACTGTCGAAAGACTCATCCGCTACCTTAGAAGAAGAATTCTGAACTTCCGAATCACTCATGGGGGTTTCCTTTTCTGGGGAACCCTCCCACTCAGAGGATTTCGCGCTGGGAAGGGAATCTGATTTACAAATAAGGGATTTCTGAAGACTTGAATTACGATTACAGGATAATAACCCTTCTTTCTGTAACAAGAAGGGAGTGGGTGAATCCCGGGTATCCAATGGAGGTGAGGGAGAATGGGACAAATTTTCTGCTGATAATGGTGCAGAAAGGCCAAATATTTCACTTCTTCTCTCAACAGGAGGGGACCTATTTTTTGACGGGGATAATTTATCAACAGACAGACTCAATCGATTTTTAAAATGTTTAAATCTATTCATAATTATTAATCAATTTTTCTTTTTTTAACGTCCATTGTGTTCAATAAGGAAAAAAGGAATATTGGATTCATCTATAAAAAGAAAATTTTCAATTAAACTTCAATACCAATATAATATTATTATTATTATTATTATTATTATTATTATTATTATTATTATTATTATTATTATTATTATTATTATTATTATTATTATTATTATTATTATTATTATTATTATTAGGGACCTCCATCAGCACTTAACATTCTGTAACAAGTTACCA
>JABUQX010002463.1:0-22500 GCA_015478945.1 Trachelipus rathkii | reverse complement strand
GGGGGTGTCAACTGTTTAACAGAAACATTGGAAATTGGAAAGATTTTCCAGGGGACAAAATGGGCAGAACTAACAGGAATTCGCAAAACAAGGTGGGTTCAAAGTTACGATGAATTATTAGTATATATTAATATATATATATATTATAGTATATATATAGATATATATTATATATATTATATGATATAATATATATATATGATATATATATATATTAATATATATATACTATATATATATATAATAGTATGTATGTATGTATTGTATTGTATGTATGTATGTATGTATGTATGTATGTATGATGTATGTAATGTATGTATGATATGTATGTATGTATTGGTGTGTCGTGTGTGTGTGTTGGTGCTGTGTGTGTTGTGGTGTGGTGTGTGTTGTGTGGTGTGTGGTGTGTGTGTGTGTGTGAACGTTTTTAATTTACGCAGTCACAGCCGATTTTCGTGAAACTTACATTAAATGATCCAAAAAGAAAGAAAAATGTAAAATGAAACTCGAGAAATGACCCTACAAAAAAAAATTTATGAAGGGGCAATATGACAAACGCATGGCACACGAACATTTGTCACCCTTGAGTGTTGTTCACTAACTGTCTACGTGTCACAATTATTAGGGTTGGCCGACGCACCAGGTGCGGTGCGGTGCGGTGCTGTGCGGTGCGCCACACAAATCCAGTGAACTGGTGCGGTACGTGGTGCCGAGAGCGATGCGCATTGAAACAGAGGTGCGGTGCGACAAAAATGACTTTTGTTGTGGTGCGGTGCGTGGTGAGCTTACCCTGGTGCGGTGCGGTGCTCAAAATTCCGGTGCTGGGCCAACACTAGTCCCAATATATAAATATCTCTCAAATTTGTCACAATCTCAAATTTATCCCAACCTTTATATGATAAATTAATAACGATCTTCATGTCACAAATTTATTATTATTATTATTATTATTATTATTATTATTATTATTATTATTATTATTATTATTTTATTATTATTATTATTATTATTATTATTATTATTATTATTTTCTGTCCCCTCCTTGAGTTGGGCCCTGCCCGTGAGTGGTGACAATCTGTAAATAATAATAATAATAATAATAATAATAATAATAATAATAAAATAATAATAATAATAATAATAATAATAATAATAATATGTCCTAAATTAATTACGGTACTCGTGCCCGAAATTTACTTCGGTTTTTATGTCTAAAATTTGCAACGCTTTTAAGGTCTCAAATAAACTTATAACGGTGTACATGTCCCAAATTTATAGGGGTGTACCGGAACTGAAATTTTCAGTTCCGGCCGGAACCGGAATTAGCCGGAATCACAAAAAAAATTCCGGGCCGGAATTCCGGCCGGAACCGGAATTTCTTATGAACTTTCGTTTAACTATAAAGAAATGTAAAACAAAATATTTTATATAACTTTCCACATAAAATCTTACATTTAGTACAACGCCGTTTCATGAACATATGGAAAATCATCATCGAAGGAATATCTGGAAGTCCAAAAATTTTAATAGTAAAAGGGAGAGTCTTGTTAATTTTCTAGAACAGGGAAACCACAAAATGAGCATAGATCCAAGCCGTGAGATAAGTGAGTTTTGGGGAGAGTTTCTCCCAAAAAAGATTTGGCAATATCATGACCCAATATCACTAGAAAAATAATGGAATTTTATCGGCAATGAGTAACTCAGTCTCATTCCACAGTCATGAAGAATCAGGGATTCTATGAGAACTTATTGCGCCATCTTCCAAGTTTTTTTTCTCAATATATTATCGTTGAGTTTCGATGGAATGTTCACATAAAATTGTAGAGATGTTACCAACTTTATACAGTAAATTGGTATCAGCAGTATTCGAGAAGTTAAGGCTGATCAGATATCATTTACTACCTGATATATAGAGAGCTAATATATATTCAGAACGAGTCATTATTTCTTTAACTGCATCTGCTGGCTTACCAGCGAGTTTAAAAAAAATGAACTGTTGTACCCCATTGCAAGTATTTCCCAGGGTTCTTTCATTCTGAATTAAAAGTCACTATAAGTTTGAAATATGACGAATAATTGGGAATTCCTCCTAAGCAAAATCCATCTTGATCGCGAGATGAGCATATGAACATGAAACGGACTGAGTTTAGCAAGGATACATCAAGGTTTTTCTTGTTTTTAATTCATAAGTCTTCATTTGTTATTTACAAGATGCCTTATTTTTTCAAAGAACAATGTGTGATTTTATAAAGAAATGTAGGAATATTTGTACACATTTCAAGCATTCCAGTTTTTAAGCTGTAATGAACTAAAAGAATACAAAGAGACTTGGATTCACATCTTGCAAGCCCACTTATGCAAATTTAAGATGTTAATATAAGGTAGAATAGCACATATTTGATTCTAGAAAGAATTGAATGTTTGAAAAGACTTCTTGAAAGTTTATATTATAGAACAATCAATCAATTCTATAGGCTTTGACTGCTAATAAATGGCAAATACTTGAAAAAATTCTAAGAGTTTGCAACCATTTCTCATCAATTCCTAACTAATAAAGCAAAATCATTTATATGAACTTGACAAAGACCATAAAATATTTTACAGATCCTCAAACTCTGAGGAGCAGCAGAGTTCAGCACTTTAAAAGAGAGCTGAAGAAGGCATTAGAGTTTAGATTTAGAATAAAAAGGAGGAAGAAGGAATGCAATATACATATATCAATAACAAGATAATTGTTTAAACTACGTAATTAGACCCAAGATACAAACTGACTTAATTTTCTAATGAAAATAAGAGAAATGAGTAGAAAATGGATGCTTGAAGAAATATGCCAAATAATTGAAGGTAGAAAGTGTTAATAGTCAAGTAGGCAGTACAGAAGAAGTTCAGCGGCGATGAGTCATCCATCCATTTCCAGAAACAAGCATTATCTACATATGAACTTAGATTTTGCGGCAAAGTACCTCAAAAGCATCTAGAACATGTAGGAAAAGAAATTAACTGCAAGAGTTACTTTAGACATATATCAAACAAGAGAATTGTTTAAATACTGTAAGTAACCCAAGATACATAATCTGACTTTATTTTCTAAGAAATGAGAAGAATTGAAGTAGAAATATGGGATGCTGAAGTAAAATATCAAATAATTGAAGGTAGAAGTGATAATAGTAGTAGCAGTACAGAGAAGGTTCAGGCGATGAGTCATCATTCCATTTTCAGAGCATTAATTATCTACATTGAACTTAGATTTGCCAAGTACCTCAAGATCATCAGGAGCATTAAAGAAAAGAAATTACTGCAAATTACTTAGTTTTTATAAGGTTTGATGAAAGTGAAAGTGACAGCGAGTCAGTTTAGTGTAAAAAGGAAACACGAAAAATCAGTTGCCTTATCTTAAATCCTCATACTTACACAATCTTTTTTACCAGAAAAAATCAATTTCTAATCTGGAAAAGAAGAATTACTTAATTGTGGAAAGTGACGCAAAGCTAACAATTTCCCAACAAGCAGTACTGACTAGCAAAAAAATTAACTCTCTTTCCAGTTCTCCCCCATATATTCAGAGAAAATTATTTTCATTTCAGAACCAGGAAATATATTTGAGGAAAAACGTTTAAAATATCGCCCAATACTGGTGAAGTTTTTTTACTTCACCGCAATTCAGTAATATTTCAAAAGTTTAAAGAAAGTAACTGGTATATATATATATATAATATATGATATATAATATATATATATATATAAATTTATTATATATATATATATATATATATATATATATATATATGATATAATAATAATATAATATATAATAGATATATATATATATATATAATTTTGGAAATTAAATTTGAATTTAATGAGAATATCTTATAATCCTATATTTTTGGGTAATTGAGTAAACTTTATTTAAATAATATTGTAGATATGTAATACACTGTATGAATCTACACAAAGACTCTATTTTATTTATTGAAATAAAAGATGGGCTATAGGGTTATGTAAAATAAATCCCTTAGATCAAATTTTTTCTCAGAAGTAGATTAGTAATTCCGGTTCCGGCCGGAATTCTTCAAAATTCCGGCCGGAACCGGAACCGGAAAAAAATGTCAAATTCCGGCCGGAATTCCGGCCGGACCGGAATTCCGGTACACCTCTACAAATTTACAACGGTAATATCTCAAATTTTTAACGATCTTTATATCTTTATGCCCCAAAATTTAAAACGGTCTAGTCTCAAATTTATAACGGTCGTCAAGTAGTTAATTTCCTTAACGGCCTTCATGTCTTATAGTCAAAAAAGTTATATTCATACCCCAAACTAACAGTCTTCATGTCCAAAAATCATGTCATGTCTCAAATTAGACTTATAACGGTCCTTATACCCCAAATATTTAATTCTTATACCTCAAATTTGTAAGTCATTAAATGAATACATAACGGTCGTGTTTCGAATCTATTACGGTTTTCAAGACTCAGACATAAAATGGTATTCATGTCCCAAATTTATTTCGGTCTTTATCTCTCAAATTTATAACGGCCATTTCCTAAATTAATAACAGCTTTATGTCCCAAACTTATAACGGTCTTAAAGTCCCTAATTTCATAAACAGCCTTCATGTCTTCTACTCACACGGTCTCCATGTACGAAATATATTACGGTCTCTAAGTCACAAATTTATAACAATTTCATGTCATAAATTCACAGTTCTAAACTTAAAACGCTCTTGATGTCACAAACATAACGTTATTCATGTCCCGAACTTACAACGGTCTTCGTGTCCCAATAATAACGCTATTTATGTCCCAGATACATAACTCTTTGCATGTCTCAAATTTATAACGGTCTTGTCCATGTCACAAACTTTGTAACAATCGTCGTGACCTAATTTATAACGGTGGTAATGTTAATAGAAAACTAAAACATAATAGAACGAAATATCGCCTTCAAATTCTTTAAAAAGAAAAGTTCTCACAAATCACAAAATATTTTCGCTTTTCTTTTAAATTATTGACAATTTCACACTTGGCCGACAACGATTAACTTTGAGAATATATATATATATATAATATATATATATAATATCATATCATAATATTAATATATATAATAATATAGTATATATATATATATATATATTATATATATATATATATTTATTATATATATACTATATATATATATGATCATTAACCCTGAAGAGTTGAATACCGTGGTAATGAAAAGGGGTGTAATACCTTTATTTTATTTTTTTGAAAGACAGAATTGAATCAGGTAGTAAAAAATTAATCACTAATCAAAGTTTAGAGTTAACACAATGGCAAGGCCAGTTCACAGTTATTTAATGAATACTTGGTGAAGGTTAAAACATCATAATTTTCTTAATAATCAAAACACAATTTTCCGTGCCTTTAACAAACTGTCTTCACTACAATACAACCTCTCTTCTTCTGACTTGAGATCTTACTTAACGCATCTCTCCTCTTATGTAATGTAAGACGCTAACTGCCGCTTGCCTTACCTCCATCAAATCCAGGCTCATCTATACTCTGTGATAGCATTTTTCGTGAACTACATTTTATTTACGACAATGGGCCGTACATAAGAGTCACCGAATATTTTTCTCACATAATGCAATATCAATAATAATGTAAAATTTAACATATAGAGAACCCCTTTTTGAGTGATGGTTACAGGTGTTATATAGCTGTGGTACAAAGGCTAACTATGAGGAGGGTGTAGCAGGATTATTGTGAGGGCAAAGTTGTCCTTTGTCCCTCACACTTTTTTTTTTTTTTTTTTTTTTTTTTTTTTTTTTTTTTTTTTTTTTTTTTGAGTAGTAAATTGATATTATTATTACGAAATACAAATTTTATTCTTACAATACATTGTTACAAAATACATAAAAGACCTCTTTAATCCCCTATCTGGTGGGGTTTGACTATTTCAATCTTCTCTATATCACAGCCCCTCCGCGTCACATTTTCTAAAGAGCACGCGGGAATTTATTCACACTAATTAATATTTGGCAACATGCTTTTTTAGCCGTAGCATTAGATAGAGGAAAGAAGACGCTTTTTTTTTTGGAAGGAAGAAGTATAACTCCACTAAACTACTGTCTAATTCTAAGACTTACATGCAGAACTAAGAGCTCCCCCCCTTTTCCTCTCTTTGTTTTTTTGTTTCTTTATTATTCTATTATCTATATAATATTATATTTTTTTTTTTTTTTTTTTATTAATCCCTATTTTCTCTTTGGGTCCATCGTTCACTCGGTCGCTTATTGTATGAAATTCTCACGATCCTTATAATTTTCTAACTGCCGTCTCCCATGCTTGTCAAAAATATACACAATCATTTGATCTTTTTTTATCCGTACACCTAACTGAAAGGTCGCGAATATCTCTCTGAGAAAGGTTCCCTTACATTATACTGTTTTGATTTCTTAATTATACGGACGGCCCTTGCCTTGTGAATATCATCTTTTATCGGACAAATTATTGTCTTATTTCTTAATATTCACAAACCTGTGGTGGCCAAAGGCTCGCATTAAAGCCACTAATTTCTTCAAATAGGTCACTTTGACTGACTGTGGCCCTGAGTGCCGCCTTGCTGCATAACTAAAGCTTCCCTGGCACTGATAATTCTGGCCAATAAGCATAAGAACGACTGGAAGTGACTCCCCGTCATTTATTAGGAGCGTAATTCTCAACATGTAACAGTGCCCCAAAGGCCAAAATTTCAGGCCATTTTAACCCTTCATTCTCCCTATCATACACCTTAGTACTTAGTGTCACTATGAGGGCTTGATTTAAAATTTTTTTCTGCTTTGGCCGTGTCATCGAACGAGGGGCAAATTAGGTGTTCCGTGATAATAATTCATCTAGTTCAGTAAGTACACACGTCATTTAAATATTTTGGGCAGTGAAACTGGCTTCCCCGGCCTGAGAGTGAGCTTTTTCAATAAGCCCACAGAAAATAAGAAAAAATTCTTGAGCCCACTAACACATCAGGCACCTGAGTCGACGATTCCTGTTTAAGAGTGATAGGCGAAAGATACTTACAAAAATCTGCGTACAAACAAGCAGATACTTGAATCCCATACTGCACGGGTAACTTAACACAAATCCACATGGTAAGAGTATCAAACTTCTCTCGAGACCGCTCCATAAATCTGCCGAATCCTGGATTGATATCCTATCTTAAGGCTCTTTTTTCTTGCAGCCGACAATCACAACTCTGTGATGGCGTTGTTGACTTCTACTATGCATAAATTCTGAAAGCGAAATTCACTCTTAGAACAGTCAAAGTCCTGTTAATATCTCAAGATTTGTATATTAATTTTTTTCCTATGACATCATGCCACCTGCGATTTTCCTGAAGTATATATATTTACTAGCTGTGCTGTGGAGATGTTCCTAAGTCCAGCCAGAGAGACAGCTCCTCGCCCCGATGGATGAGATTCCCTCTTGTTAACAGGCCTTTAACCCACTTAGTTTTCAGCCCTTTTATATTTACTGGTAATCTCTTAATAACCATATGATGCTCCTGAAATTCTATTAACTATCCTCTTGAAATCTACACCATCCTGAATTTTTTTCATCATTCCATTTAACCCTTTATACTGTAAGGTTATAGTAAATTTATTAAAATCATCAAAGTCATATCGATTACACACTCGGCTAACTTACTTATCATTGTCACCAATTATTATTCACTGATACTAACTCTACTGACTCACCACGGATCAACACCACCCTACCATCGCCATTATTACCAACTATCAACAAACACACGATCCAGCCAACTATCTTTAACTACTACTACGTACTGCAATGACTACTATAACTTGTGAGGCGGGGGCATATGCTGTGCATATTTATTAGGAAGGTAGTATAAACTTAGGAAAACCTTTGTTTTCATATTCTCTGTTTCATTCTTTATGATTAATAAGTATAATTTGCTTAGTTTGTTATATTTTTACTTGTTAATAAATTATTATTTACTAGCAAACATCTATCCACTTACATAGAAATCACATCCTCAAATCTCTGCTTACTCTAATTTCAATAATAATTTGAATAATTCTGAATATTTATTAATTATAGCTTAGGCTTTTATTATTATTTTTATTTATTATATTTCATTAATTATTATTAATTTATGTTTATTCTGAGGTATTAGTATTTATTTATTATATTATTAATTATTATTTATTATTATTATTATTTCAATTATCTCTAGTTATAAATACTCAGTAAGTTTGAACTGTCCTTTGTTAACGAAGGAGATTATAAAGGCTTAAGCCGCACTTCCACTACCACATGTGGAATGACCAAGAGAAGATTCCATCCACTATAGACCTTCCTCTTCCGCATATATAACCCCTGCCCAATGGTGCACCAGTTTCTACCGCGAGTATGCTGTTCTTCCCACTCCCATCTTCTATAAAGAACAACGCCTCTGTGTTGGCAGCACTTTCCTCCAGTCTCTATCATAGAATCTTAATGGCCTCTTTTGGGAGGGTTGATGTGCGTTTCAGAGCTGCGGGTTAGAAGTGGAGCTTGGCCATTGTTTTGGTTGTTACGGCCTGAGCGGTAAGTATATCCTAGAAACATTAAATTTGCAAGGCGGTTGTCGAAATGATTGAATCTCACATTTTAATCTCTCAATATTTTTAAAGTTAACTTTCAAACTCCTCTATTATTTGAAGCTCATTTTTCGTGGCACCAATTTTTAGCAATAATCTGTTATTATACACCCACCTGCTTTCTACTTGGAGAGCCACAAGAATACGGGTCACTGTCCGTCAATCTATGTGCATTTATAGAATGAAGCATATTTTTTGTAACACACTGTTATTGACGCTAATAATTCGTAAACAGAACTGTGGAGTATTGCCCCCGTTCCACACTCAGGTAAGTTGTCTATCCATTTCCTGTTCACTGTGTCACTATTGAAAGTTGCGAAAATTCTAATTTTTGTTGAGGCTTTATGTGTTTCTTTTACACCGCCAGAAATCGCTGGCACTTATTTTGAGGAAAGAAGCTCTTACTCTCCTTTCGTGAAGAGAATAGCCTACTTCAGTTTTTTCATCAGCCATGAACTGTGACCAATTATAGGGTAGGCACCAACGCATCACAAAAGAGTCAAACGCTTTTACATCTTCTTGGAAATTGCCCCGGTCTGCTGTCCCTCAGGACTAGGCCTCAGCCAATGAAATTCTCTCTTACAGAATATTGGAGGCAGCTGTTCTGCCTCCTCGAACATTTTTTTGTAATATAGCTGGTTTGACAAAACACCATTTGGCGTGTGGCCCTGCGTCGCCGAGAGTGTTAATCAAAGGCCAAAAAGTTTTTATATAGAAACCCTAGATGGAATGGCGTAACTAAAAAGTAGTTTGGAGTTGAGTTGCTCGGGAATGAAGCATGTATAACAAGCAAGCCTGGGCAAATTTGGCACGGCACATAAGCGTATTCTTCTCTTAACTAGGCCTAATTCCTTCTCGCCTATATGAAACTTCATAAATCTGTTCGCTCTCGAATCACGCAACAATACTGCACACTTCAAAACCCATTTTGTGTGGGACATCGAAATCTATAACTCTTTTGCAATATACGTCTTGAATCTCTCTAAAACTCTCCAACATGTTCGTCTATACTATGTCTCTTACAAAGGTGAGGTTGTCCTGAACTTGGGCATATTTCTTTAAGATTATTGCTCATTTCTCAAGTAACACACAAATACATTCTTCAATTAATCTCGCTGAGATAAGATCGGGACATGAGGCGTTGAAAGCACTAGATAGAGCTACTTTGTGGTTGAATTAAAGTATTTTTATTTACCGTCGAATTTATAGTTACAATTTCGGCCACATATTGAAATAGTGAAATTAATATAGCTTCTAATTTGTTTTTCCTCGTCTGATCGGCAACGTTTATAGTAAAAGAGCCTGCCGGAGCGTCCCTAGCCGTTGTTATCAACTTTGCAATGTTGCAACTTGCAGTATAGATATCCTAATCGTTAGGCAAGTAAATATTGTCAGAGGTTGATCTTGGTTTTAATAAGCTCAAAATCAACGACCTAAAACGACCGCCAAAATCCTGAGCCATACTCGAGCTTTGGCTTAGCGAAGAACTAGTTGGGAAACCCCACAGTGCTAAAAAGCTCCTCCCCGCGAAATGACTCCCGCCGTCCAATAATTTATTGTATCTCTCCTTCTTGGCCTTTAACACGAAAAAGAGTGGAAATGCGGGTAGGCGTAATACTGTCTGATGACTCCTTAAGCCTGTATCGGCGCGCCATTTGGATCTGCATAAACATGGTAATATGTGTGGGTTACCATTTTGCTCCGTGCCAGAGAACGTCGCACAAAATCTCTTCTTTTAACCGGGCTCTAAAACTTCTCTCTCCATCCCCCTCATGGCAACATCTGCATAATCTTCAACCAACTCCGAGAAAACTAAACATGCGAAATAATCCTTACCCCCCCCTCAAAGAAAGCTCCCCGCACTCTATAGTGACAATTACTGTATCAAGTTGTGATAGGAGCGGAACAAATGGTCTCATTCACACAGCTGTCAATCTAAAGCCAAAAAAGGACTTCGGCACCCATTCTGAAAAGCTTGTACAGATAAAGTTACCATCTAAAATGGCGAGTTGAACAATGCCGAATTAAATTAAAATGTTAGCACACTAAAATGAATACATAGACCAAGACCCTTGAATACTTTTTGTAAATTGAAACTATAACTATGTACGTATTCGACATAAGTGAGGCTGTATCATGTCTTTCAATAGAGGAGAACAGCGTGGGCGTTAGTCGTGGAGATAAGAATTTCGGAACATTGCTACCGTAAAAAATCGAAAGCACTCATGACAAAGAGAAAAACATCTACTTTCGTGCTGGGATCATAAAATAAATAAAATAATGTGCACCACCGTTAAAGTCAATAACTGGAATCCCGTGTCTTTGAGAAAGAGGCCAATGACGTGGACAAATAAATTAATAATTTGATTATCTGCCGGCATAGGCACGCACATTTTGTTAATGAGTTTCGATTTCTGAACCCCAAATTCAATTTTGAATTAACATACTTTTAATTAATCATGAATGTTCATGCAGTGCTCGCTTCATGCTTATAAGCTGGCTCTGAAAGCTTATTGTCCACATTTGTCCGTCGTGAGTGACCCACCTGTATCCTTATATTCAGTTTAAAGACACTCATATAGTGGATGTGCATACTTCCCACTAGCGAGATTCAACTCCTAGATTCCCTACCTGACGTTAGTTATTTATTCGTAAACCTTGTCCTGTGAGAAGCTTTTTTCAAAAATTAAAAATATAGTTTTTTACTTAAATCCGAAAATTATAAGTTTTCTTCTATTAAATCTAGTCTGCTAGGAAACGGATGTTTCAGTAAGGTTGCAACAGAGCAAACTTCTCGATCTTGGATGACATTGTTGGGCAGATTATCTGTTTGGGGGTGTGTGTGTGTTGTTAGGAGTGTGATATTTCACATGTTGCGTGGATGGGTGCTGAAGAAGTTAGTTATTATGATGTTTGCCCTTCTATGGCGTTATCCGGAATGGAGATAAGAACCTCCTTCATCCCTAAAGCTAATACAATTCATCTCAGAAAGGGAATTTCGCCCCTTCATTAATTACAAATTTCAATAATTGATTATTACTCGACTTATCACAAGTACGTATCACCACAAGTCTGAGTGCGTGCCTTCTAAACGCGCTGTCCTCCCCATGAGCGAAAGTGGGAGGAGCAGTGTTCGACCTCCGAGGTTGGGGCGCTGATAAAGCTCATGCGATCATTTCACTAAGAACACAGTTCTATATGCTTCAAAAATGAATTTATAGAGAGATTATCGTGAGCAAAACCGTTATTGCCATCGTATATGGCTATCATTTCTAATTCTACAATCAGCATTCAACAAAATAATTTTGGCAAATGGAATCATCATTGTTATTTAGAGCATGCATCATATGCTATAGTAGTTACAATTTAAAAGTGGCCGGAAGATTGACTATTTCTCTACCCTGATCCTACTGACTACTTATGAGAGCGTTAGACTGGGATAGGTTGAGAAGTTGTGAAGCTCACAGAAGCCCCTCTCAGGCTATTTGAATCATCGGTTTCAACCGTTAATATTATTAGTTCGAGACGACCAGATGCTAATCTGCTCTATCTATCAATTCGGTATCGCACTGCCTATTCTACAATTATTTACAAAAAAATAATGGACTAAAATTCTATTGCCATTTAAACCTAGACCCCAAAATAATTATATGCCCACCTTTGCCATCATAGCCTCACACGATTTGCGTATAGCAATTATTACTAAAAGTTATATCCCTTATATTGATAACCATCATGGTTGGCTCATGGCACGATTTAGCTAAAATACTCATTATCTAAATTAACCGCAAAAATAAAGAGTAAAAATTTTTATTTATGGTCAAGTAAAACACGGTGCATATTATCATAACCATTAACTGCTAAAAAATTAGTATTAATTTATAGAATATATTTTCTTCGTTCCCGATGGCTTGTAAGTAAATTTTAATTTAAGTAAATAATATTAAAATTATCAATATTTTTTATGTAATTTCTATTATTAATAATTACGACTATAATTCCTACCATTGGGTTTGATTAATATTAAATTATAATAAGTCATCAGTCTAATAGTGTAAAATTAATCATTTTCCCGCCCAAAAATTAATCGGACTTAATTCAACAAAGGTCGCTAGGGGGTAAACAATTACATAAGATTCTACTCATACACAGCTCGATTATTCGACCTCCAGGCATATTTATCCCCTACTGGCCTGGGATCGTCTCACAGGCCAAACCTCTTATCATTTCCCTGGTTCGAAACTGTTGGACGTTCCGAGGCTGCGGGGAAAGGGCAGTTGAGCCTAGGGGTTGCGATAGTCAAAGTGTACATCGAAAATATCGATCGCACCTCAACAATGTAAATATGAACGGTGTCATATATGAATTTCTTATTCAAGACCGTAAAACAAACGGCCTCTGTACTGAGGTAAGCCATAAACAGCAACGTTGTTATATGTGATCGTTGAAATTCCTTCCTCTGAATTTTGAATTCATTCATATGGGGTGGGGGAGTTCTTTCGCATCTGACACATTGTTTAGCGACTGCAGATACGCTCTTGTGAGCTATAATGTCTCATCTTCTTTACAGCTGACTTTTCCATGAGAGATTACAGCGATCTTATTCTCCACTCTCTTGGGCCGAAGTCTCTTTGTTGGGTGAGCTGGCTTGGTGACTTTCTCTTCTGCTAGGTCGTCGGCGTTCACAGATGCCATTTCGTGGTCTCCCTCCACCCCCGCGGGGGGATTGAGCGAGTCAGCCGGTTTTGGAAAACTAACACAATTTATATAAGGTGTCGTCGCAATTTCAATCAATTAACCTCATAAATCATTGTGGTTCTCTCTTTTAAGTTTAACAATGAGTGAAAAGAGATTCTGGTATCAAATCTTAGGGTTCCAAAGGTCTATTTTTTTTCTTGAATAAGTATATCGACCATCGTTAGTAGTAGGGGAGCCATTTCGTTCGAAAATGACCTTGACCACCTACCCAAATTTTTACATGCCCCTGACTTTTTTGACCTTGACATTTGTTTTGATCAATTGTGACCTCATTTTGAGTCACCACGATTTTTACCTGACTTGACCTTTTTGGGCCTTTGACCTTTTTGGGCCTTTGACCTTTTTGGGCCTTTACCTTTTTGGGCCTTTGACCTTTTTGGGCAACCTGAGTTTTTTACCTTAACTTTTTTGGGCCTTAATCACTTGTTGGGCCTAGCCTCTTTTTGGGCGCTAGAACCTTTTTGGGCCTAGACCGTTTTGGGCCTAGACCCTTTTTGCAGAACTCAAATTTTTTTCGACCAAGCCCTTGGTCTTCTCATGGTTCATTTTTGAGGCCCAAGTATTATTGGCTAACCGTAAAATTTTTGGCACCCCCAATTATTTTTACTGGCAAACCCTCAGAATTTTTGGCAACGCCTTCGACATTCCTCGCCAAACGAAATTAAGCAAACTATTGCAGCCAATTCATCTCATGAAGGACCTCAGCAAATACCGCAACATTGGCATTTTTGCCCACGTTGATGCCGGTAAAACCACTACTACCGAGCGCATTCTTGAACTTAACCTGGAAAGTTCATATATTTCGACCATCCCCTTGATCTTTATCCATGGGTCATAAAATTTTTGCCCACGGAATTTTGTCGCTACCCTATTGAGGTTGGTCGGTTAAGTTGATCTCCATGGTCCATCAGATTGGCCGCAAAGGCAGATTTTTGGCTCACGTTTGATCTCCATGGCAATTTTTACCCCCGTTATTTGGGCTACCCTTGGCTTCCATGGTCAGATTTTGACCCACGGTAATTTTTGTAAACAACCCTATCGAAGAAGGGTTGCTCCAAACGGTTGCGTCAGCAAACGTTGTACGTATTGCCCCCCCTATCTTACGCCCCCCTAATTTTTTCGACCATGGTGAGTCAATTTTTGCCCACGGTAATTTGATCTGTCTTTAGGGTTACCTTGCCTTTGGTAGGCATCTGCGCTAACATGAGGTCAGTAGGTACCATGACTGTGTTGGATCTGTCTAACTTATTTCATCACGTCACACATCACACACACCACACAATTTATAAGTCACATCAATCACATCACACACACAACACACCACTATATTCCACATTCACTGTATTACAAATTACTACACTCACTCCATAGATACTTGCCCTTACATTTACCACTTATTCACACGTACAAACACACGACCACCCGTTTGGTGCTTCCCAGTCAATTTTGGCTCTCACACCGTTATATTTAGCCACCCCCTATTCTTTCGGTTAATACATCACCCTAGTAGCCCTAACCTTTGTATTCTTTAACGTACAATTTTGAGAACCAAATTTCCGTCAACCTGTGATCCACGTCCAATTAACTACACACTACACAACATCACGAATTATTACAACACATAACAGATTTACTTACACATACAGATTTACTTACACACGTAGATTTTACTTACACACACAGATTTTACTTACACTGTATCACTTATACATACATATCACTATGTCACGCTATACAACAACACACTATACACTTAAAACACTAGCACACTATAAGCGACTTACACTGAATATATGCCATAGGCACTTGTACATTAAACCAATAAGACACCTTAATTAAACTTATATACAACTTAAACATTACACACCATCAACAATACACTTACACTTACACCACACACCGATGAGAATGCCTTATATATTAAGTATACTAAAATATATATATATATTATATAATTTATTATATAATATATATATAGTATATAATACTAGTATATATTTATATATATATATATATGTATATATATAATATATTTAATGTATATATATATATATAATATATATATATATATATATATAGTATTTATAAGTATATATATTATATAATAATTATAATATATTTAATATATTAATATATAGTAGATATAATATATATATAATATTATTATAAATCATTATATATATAGTATATATATATAATATTATTTTAGTAATATAATATATATATATTATAGTATATATATATTATATATAATATATATATACTTTGTATTTTTCGTGTCTGCATTGTGGGGCTTGCCAATAATCAGAGCGCAACAACCGGAACTTGGTTAGGCGTATATAATATATATAATAAGTAGTGTATATAGATATATATTATATGTATTAATATATATGATCTATATATATAGTATTATATATATATATATAGCTATTATATATATAATATTATATTAGTATATATATATATTAGTATTATATATACTAGCAATATCTATTACTATATATATGATATATATATATATACTATTATTTGTTATATATATATATATATATACTTTATAATATATATTTGTATATAAGTTTGTACTAGCTATATTATATATATATATATATTATATTATCGTGATATCTATTATATATTATATCGTATATATATATATTTTATATATATTATAACTTTTTCATTTTAATTATCTTTGATTCACTTCTTTTTTTTTTTTTAATTCTGATATTTATTTTTCTTCTTATATTAACATAACTTTTTTTTTTTTCATTGCAATTTTTTCCAAAAACTCTATCCACCCCTTCTTACTAATTTTTTTTCCCTCAAATATATTTGTTTATTCGTGCGCTTTTAACCTTATTTAACTCACTTTATTATATATGCTGATATATATCATATCAGATTCTGATTTATATATTATTATATAGTATTTATATATATATTTTATATGTATGTATATATTATATATATCATAATATAATTATTATTATAGGTATTAGTATATTATATATATTATATATATTCTGCTTATATATATGTAACTTTCTATTCATTTTGCATGATCCCTTGTCATATCCTGCTTCACAAAGTAATGTTCATTGCCATATAGCTTTTGTTCTTAAAAATTCATCATTCATTTTTTTCCCTTATATATATAGTTTTTTTTCTTTCTTTCTTTGATTCTACCTTTTTTTTTTTTTCTCCAATATTTGTGTCAGTAAGTGTGCGTACAAGCAGTGTGAAAAGTAGAAAAGCGTAGTGAGAGTATGAATATGTTGAAAGAAAGAGTAGGCCTTACCTTGGGCCGCTTGTAAGCCATTTAATTAGTTGAATTACTCGTCAGCAGAAGAAAATCCACCCTAATCGAGCTTTCATGGGTACGCGGTGTCTTGAAGGCTGGCGACGTGACCCTCACTAGCTGGGTAATTCGTAATGGTAAAGGGTTGGCTCGCTTTGGTCGCCAGGGTGGGTGCAGCAACATTGCCGCCATTAGCCAACTGCTGGCATTTCTCGCTAGTCATGCCTTTAATTGCTTTCGGCCTCGTGGGGCCAAACTCAGCATTTCTCTCCTTCAGAGACATTCGTTCACCGACTCATCCACTTTGTCTTCGGTCTCCCAGCTGGTTGTCGGTTTTCCCAACACTCACCACTATACATCGCTTACCAACCGACTATCATTCATTGTGCCTTTCCACATGACGCTTGATTTTCATATTCGCTATCTTTCATTATTTCTCATGTTTACAAAATTTACTACACACCACAAGACTCTCTAATAAGTTCATTCGCATGTATTTTATTAATTTTTTCTGCAGTTGTATTTGCATGGCCCCTATGGGGGGGGGATTAATATATATATATATATTCTGGAATAGTGTATATAGTATTTATTTTATATATATTATTTTGGGAGTTTATGATTATATATATATGATTAGTGTATGTATCTTTATATTAATATATATTCTATTATCGTTTTATATAGGTATATATAGTATTGATTATGATATATAGTATACTATATATTTATATAGTATAGGTTATTAAAGTTTTACTATATCACTATATATTAATTTATTATTAGGCTAGGTTACTATATATATAATATGTATTAGGTAGTATTAATGTATCTTATTATATATATATATAATAGTTATATTATATATATATAGTTATTATTATATAGATTATTTGTATATGGTATTTATTCTTCCATGTGCAATCAGTATATTATTTTCGATCAAAAATTTCTTAGTTAATTAAAAACTTTCTTATACGCATATAAAAGCCTATTTAAATAAGTATTTTACAATTTCCAAAATTTCAAAGTTCTGGAATTATAATTACACACACACACACAGCACACATATATAGTTATATATATGTATATATTGTAATAATATATATATTCATAATTATCTATATATATATAGTTAGTATTATATATTTTTATTCTCTTTCACTATTTCTCTTATTACTGTTTCACTTGCCATTTAAACATTATGATTATAATATTCTTATTATGTTATATTATATATATTATAGTATGTAGTTAATAGTTATATTAGTATATGGCCGGGTATATATAGTATATATATATATATATATATATACTATATACTATATATATAACCGATAGATATATTATATGATATACGTATATCTAGTAGATTTATTTATATTGCATATAAGTTATAAATATGAAATAATTATGTTAAATACTATATTTATTATATATAATTAAGTTAGATATTGAACTAAGAGAGTAAGAAGGCAAAAGGAGCAATCAATGACTAATTCCCACGCTCCAAACTCAAAAGTAGATTAATTTCCGCAAAACGAAAAACTCATGCAAACTTCAAAACTGGCACAAGCTAAAGGCTAAAAGGCATTAACATAAATATCACAACGATGATGGGCAGCATATGTGGCGTTGTTAATAACTACAAAGTAAAAGTTAATATATACGCAAACTTTCACTAAAGCTAAAATCGATTTCTATTCGATAATTAGTTATTTTTGAAATTTCAGTTTAAGCTTTAATAACTAATCTGCTTCCAATTAAGCTTAGTCATACCAATACTGTGTAGTGATTTCGATAATCTATCACTCTTATTATAATAGGCTAGGCTAGTTAAGGTTAATAATCAGTAACATTATCGAAACAGAACAAACAATTCAAAACATTAGATACAACATTATATATGTGAACTAGTAACCGAGCATTGTTTTTAAATGCATGATGGCATGAAAGTTTTATTTGTCTTGTTTCCTGGTCTGTCTTCACACTGAAAAATATATTTACAATAGAGTTAGTATATTTATTGAGGGATGTAAACATTTGTGATTGCTGGACACTTACTATATAGTTCTGATGGGAAATATTTTGATAATTGAAGTTAGAAATATTTAATTTAGTTTTAAAAAAATGAATAGTGGTGAAAGTTTATGACACTGCTAAGGAGTTTTTTTTTTTTTTTTTCTTTTTTTTTTTTTTTTTTTTTTTTTCAAGCAATAATACCCCGAAACTAGTCAGCAATGATTTTGGAACTATATAATATTATTGTACCAAAAATGCAGATAGTATAAAAGTTAAAAACGAAATTTTTGCGACTAAAGAACATTTAAAATTACTAGTTTTTCAATATTGATTAATTATATCGGCACTTATGTCATTGAACCTATCTCTTTTTTAATAATTAGGATATATATCACTGATTTATTTTATATATTTTTGCTATAGCATAAAAGTATATTTATCAATATATAATATAAATAATTAAGTAGTTACTAGTATTAATCATTATATATAATGGCTATTTATATATATAATATAATATTTAGTATATATAATATTCTATATATATATTATAATAGGATACATACATGTAGGTCTTAATAGTATATTATATAAATATTATATATATATTAGTGTGCGCACGTGTGCTCATATAGATCTACAAGATCGCAGTAAAATTTTGACGTTACATCTTTTTGGATTTTTTTGTTTCTGAAATTCAAGGCCGATATCGTAGGTAATAAGGGCACACAAATAAAATTTATAAGAATTTCTGTATTGAAATTCCTGGGATAAAGTGTCACAAAGAATTTAATAAATGCTGCATTCCGAGACAAATCATATTGCATGACAACAATAGGTCTTAGATTTTGCTCAGACTTTGAATATCTAGTATCCTTTACCTAAATAAATAAATAAAGTGGGCTAAAAAAACATACATCCCCCAAAATTTGAGGCGTTTCAAAAAATTTAAACAATTTTTTTGAGAGGTCATAACTTTGGTAGTGATAGAGTTCTGAAACAAAATACATTTGGTGTAAAAAGGCATGTGATAAAAGTTACTCTAAGCAGGTTTAATGCGTAAGATATACTTTTATAACAAAGTTTAAAAAAAAAAGCACACAATTTAACATTTGGGTCGTTTCTCCTGTATCTCCAAGAAGTGAACATTTTTTATTAATGTTAAAAATTGTTCCTTTATCATTTGTGCTTAAGACAAATTAAAATGAAAACACTGCGCTATGGAATTTACAGTATGGCATTCAGAACTTTCACGTACTGCTCTCTTGTATAAACCAAAAAAATTTTTGTATTTTTTACTCGATAAATTAGACACTAATGCAAAGCCGTTGTGAAACAATTTATTAATTTTTCCTTTTACTATCATCAAAAACAAATCAATTTCTCAGATAACAAAGATTAAATTGATTAAAAGATTAGATTGAGAAAATATATGATAATAATAAAGTTTAAAAGCACAGAAAAAATGCAAAGAATAACCTAGCAAGAAAGAAAAAGAAGATACAATATCCAGTTTTTTTTTTTAAATAAATAATTAATCACAAACTGTCCTTATAATATTTATTAATATTTATAATATTTTTGTGTTGTTTTGCAGGAGGATTTAAGTCAGAATAGAAGGGAATAATTTCAATTAAATTAACAGTAACTTTTAGAGATTTGTTGAATTATGAATAATTTAATTAATTAACAAAGCATTGAATTTATTAAGAATTTAAATATTCATGAATTTAAAAATAAAGTCATTTTACTTTTGGAACAAATTAGTGAAGTTCAGTGTAAGATTAAACATATCAATCTATTAAGGGAACTTTTTGAATTACAGAAGGGACGTCCTGTCTACTAATTTTTGGATTCTGCTCCTCCTATTTCTTAGGATCCAGCATGGAAGACAAACTTTCAAGTCAAATTCATCCGCCATTTACCAACTACAACATTCAAGAGTTTTGTTAACAGTGCTCCAGGAGAAAAAAGAATCACTATACTGCCTTACTATGACAGTTATGACAGGAATAAAGGTAGGACCAATTTAATCTTTTATGTTTAATAATTAATATATATATATATATATATATATATATATATATATGTTTGTATAATATATTATATATAATCATAATATCATACGTATATAATATATAGTATCATATATATATATATATATACGTGACAACTCCGTCGATACTCGTGCTTTGCACAAGTTAAACTATAGAAATGATTCGATCCCTTTTACCAAATATTCATTATATGTTTTACGCATAAAATCTTATGTTCTATAGCAAAAAATTGGATCAAATTAATAAAAAATATATTACATAAATATCAAAAGATTATGGTATGATATGATATGATATGTGAGAGAAATGCGAGCACTATTTAAAATTAATGCTTATTTTTCAATCAAATTAACAACAAGCATTTAACTCTTGCTCAAATGAAATAGCAGAGATTGTCTGTGTGTGAATTTACGAGCTTATAAAAATTTTTCTATATCGTTGCCTTTGCCCTTCCCTTTAGTTACATTTCTCTTTATGCCATAAATGAGGTGAAACTACTTTGTTTATATCGTATATATATTATAAATATAGTATACTTTAGTATGATAATAATATATATATTATACTTATATATATAATATATATATATATATAAACTACTATATATATATATATATATATATATATATATATACTATATATATATCAACTATATATATATTAATGACGAATCTCATATTTTTAATTTTATACATATTTAAAGAACACGTAATTAATCAAATTAAATAAATTGAAGCAATTATTAAATAAAAAGGAAAAATTATGAGGGGGGGAAAAGAATATCTTGTGGTTCATGAATGATTTCTTAGGCTGTAGTGCTCGTTTGAAAGCAATTTATAGCGAGAAATTTTCCTCAAATGTCAGGGGCAATAACTACGACACACTGTCGAAATAAATACGACGTTTCGAATAGCGACCAATTAATATGATGATGCAAGAGCAGAGCAACTGAAGAGTCTTTAGATGCGTTTAGGTTCGTGTTCGGAAAATATCCTGCAGGCTTTATATGTTCATTGCTCAATGTTATTCCATGTGAAGTACCACACATTAGAAAAATATTAATTGGGCACACGCGAATGCAAAAACTAGCAACTAATTTTGGTTGCCAAGGTGAACTGCTATTATAATAGGAAAAAATAGAAAAAGAGTATTCCAGGACACAAAATGGACAAAACTCACCACTGAGATTAGAGGTGACAACAAGTTCTGTTAGAAAGTTACAACTGCTATAAGAAATTTTGTTAAACAGATTTTGTTGAAGCTTTAGAGCATCATCCTATCAACCGTGGATCTTCTAACGTGAGAACTACTCACAGACGTACTTCCTCCGAACAACAACACATAAATCTTTTATTTGAAAAGTCTATGGAATTTTAAAAGCAATAATTTGAGTTATAAACATTATATTATAATTCTTTCAATTTGTATTTCCTTTCCTTTACAATCTAATCATTATTTGTTGTACTTGTATTATTTTTCTATTCTCTATTCTATTCTGTATTTACAAATTTGCTTCTTTAAAAAATTATAATATTGATGTAACATAATGCTTTTTTGAAAGATTTTTCAAGGCAAACCATCCCGATGCAACACGATTTTTAAACATTTTAGGCAATCTCATCAATAGAGCTAATCTAGCTTTTACTGTTAAGGAAGAAATTGAAGAGACTATCATCTATATTAATCTATATTATATATTATATGTATT